>BSBK01001107.1:1570000-1847500 GCA_027943335.1 Chamaecyparis obtusa | reverse complement strand
ACCATGCATTTTGATTCATAGTGATGGGATTTCAACCTCAATAGGTAGCACCGCTTCAGCCCCATATACTAAAGCAAAAGGAGTAGCCCAAGTGGGCATTTTGATACTTGTTCTGTAGGCCCAAAGAGCTAGATTTATCATTAGGTACTAGTCTCTTCCTGTCTTGTTGACTGTACGATTTAGGATTTTCAATAGATTCTTGTTAGATGCTTTAGTTTGTTTGTTCCCTTGTGGATAGTAAATGGATGACCAATGTTGGGTGATTTTGAATTTAGAGCATAAAGAATCTAGGTCCTTGTTCTTGAATTGGCCTCCATTATCTATGATGATGGAGTGTGGTATACCATATCTACAAATGATGTAATTCATAATAAACATTGATATTTGTTTTCGAGTGGTCTGTGTCAAAGGTACTGCTTCTACCCATTTTGTGAAATAATCTGTAGTTGTTATGATATGGGTGTGACCATTAGAAGAATGAGGATAGATAGCCCCTATGAGATCAAATGCCATTTTTGAAAAGGCCATTGTGTTGTAAAGGGAGTCAAATCTCTCCCAGGTGCATGAATCAAGTTTCCATGGACTTGACATTTTTGACAATTCTTAGCATATTTCACAACCTCTTTTTCCATGTTTGGCCAATAGTACCCTATCCTAATGAGTTTTCAAGCTAGTGTCAAACCATCAAACCATTGGAATGTGATCCACCAATATATCATGGACTTCCTCTAATGTGCATTGTGACTCTTCATGTTCTAAACACCTGAGAAGTGTACCATCTAGGCTCTGTTTGTATAAATTATTACCAATGATGACATACGTGATGCATTTTAGATAAGGTAACATTTTTCATGATAGTTAAAGGTATTGGGAATGATTTGGTCTCAAAGGTAGGAGTATATGTTTTTGTAACAGGAGGAATCATGACCAACAACATTGTAGATCATGTGGGTTTCTGGATAATCATAGGCAAGGAATGACAATGCTTCCACCAGGAAATCATAGCGTAGTTCATGTTGGGCTACTACAGTAAAGATGATAGCATTGCCATAGTGTTATTAGCCTTGTTCTCCATTCTAGGAATTTGTTCAAATGTGATAGATATGAAATATTTCTTTAAATCATCTACCATGCACTTGTATGGAACAAGTTTTTCATCTTTTGTCTGATACACATCATTGAATTGGTGTATGACTAGTTGTGAGTCTCCATGAATGTGTAGTTCTGTTACTCTCCATTCGATTCCATTTTCATACCATTCAGTAAAGCTTCATATTTAGCTATGTTGCTGGTACAATGGAATTAATTCTAAATGCCTTTGGAATGGAGTAACCCTATGGTGTTATGAACCCAAATCCATTTTGTGTGTAGGATCCATCAAAGAATAATTTCCACACTCTTGAAGATAGATGCATGATAGAAGAATTAGGAATTCCATTTGCATTGGTCGGCTCATCAAACATTGGCACTTCAGCTAACTAATCTACAATGACTTGTCCTTTGATAGATTTTCTTTCAATATACTCTATGTCAAATTCTCTTAGTAGCATGACCCACTTCACCAGTCTACCTGTGAGGGAAACTTTTGCTCAATAAATACTTTAGTGGATCAATCTTTGCTATTAATTGTGTAGTAAGAGCTAACATATAGTGTCTTAGCTTTTGTGATGGAAAGATGACAACTAGGCATGCTTTTTCTATCATGGAATAGTTATTTTCATAAGCTACCAGAGTTTTGTTGATGTAGTAGATAGCTCTCTCTTTCTTGTTTTCATCACGTTGTGCTAGTAATGCTGCCAATGAAGTATCAGTAGAGGAGACATACAATATCAATGGATTCCATTGAATAGGAGGCATGAGAATGGTGGATATTCCAAATATTTCTTGGCATGATTGAAGTTCTTTTCACATTATTCATTCCATGAGAAAGTCACACCTTTATGTAATGTCTTGTGAAAGGTTATGCTATGTCTGCTAATTGAGAGCTGAAACATCTAATTGATTGTACCCTTCCTTGTAGGGTCCTCATTTGACTGATGTTATTAGGAGGTTGCATGTCCATGATTGCTTTGACCTTTTCTAGATCCACTTCAATTCCTTTCTTTGAGACAATGTACCCTAGGAGTTTTCCTGAAGTGACACCAAAAGCACATTTCTTAGGGTTTAGTCTAAGACTAAATTTTTCCATTCTATCTAGTATTTTTCTTAAGTTAGCTAGATGTTCAGACCTTTTCATTGATTTAGCTAAGGTGTCATCAACATAGTCCTCCATAGTTTGATGCATCATATCATGGAAGATAGATGTCATAGCTCATTGATATAGAGTTCCATCATTCTTAAGACCAAATGGCATGATGTTCCAACAGAAATTACCCCATGCACAAGTGGAATTTGTCTTCTCTTGATCTTCTGGAGTGATCTTGATTTGGTTGTATCCAAAAAAAACCATCCATTGAAGAGTACATTTCAAAGCCCACAGTCATGCCCACTATCATATCGACATTTGGTAATGGAAAATCATCCTTAGGGCATGCTTTGTTTACATCTCTAAAGTCTATGCATACTGTGATTGATTTATCTAGTTTTGAAACTAGAACTATGTTCGATATCCACTCTGCATAGTCGATGACTCGAATAAATCTAGCTTTTAGCAATTTCTCTAGCTTAACTTTGACAAGGAGTGCCACATGAGGATACATTTTACATAACTTCTTCTTGATCGGTTTGACTCCTGGAGCTATAGAGATATGGTGCATGATTAGATCAGGATCTAATCTAGGCATGTCTGAATATTTCCATGCAAAGTTGATTTTCTTCTTTATTAATAATTTTGTGAAAGCTTGTTTTTCTTCTTCTAACAGAGATTATGCTACATGAATCAACTGTGGTTCTTCTATTGTGCCCAAATTGATAGATTGAGTTGGTTCTATCAATACTGGAGATCTGTCCTGTAAGTGACTTGGAAGGACATCAAGTATCTCATCCTTAGGCATTTGAGAGAGGTTTTCACCCTCAGAACTCTTTATCTTTTATTCTTTTAACTGAGATATTTGATATCTGACTCCATCATGCTGACACTAGGTTTGTTGATAGAAGTTGTCATGGGTTCTACTGCATTTAGGTAGCAGGTGAGAGCATAGTTTGATTGGAAGGTATGGATGTCTTGGCTCGGATCAGTGGATGTTTGGTCAATAAGCTCATGATGTTGGATAGTAAGTGTGGGAAAGGATTGAGTAATGGTGTTTACGCATACAGTGTTGTCATCATTGGCTGTGATTTGAATCTCAAATTCAAGGATGATATTACTACTCAGAATGTTCAGTTCATTAAGCGTCTCAACATCATCGTTGGATCCTATGTTAGTGATAAGTGAATCAAACTCACAGGGTCTATCATTTCATTCTAGACTCATTTTGGATGTAGGTGCATATTGGTGAATGACATCTATGTGTTTTTCTGTGATAAGTTCATCTTCTTCTGGAACAATTCCCCATTCACAGTCATTTGATTCTTCATTTGGATCTCTAGGAAAATTAAGAATATGTGTGAAATCAGGATGGATTCCCCAAGCAAGATTACCTTTGAAGTCTAAGTAGAATTCATATTCATGGGAGTTTGTCTCAGAATCACTGTTGTGTCCCAAGTGTTCAGCTATTGTGATATATTTACCTTCTTCCTCTTGCTTGTTTTCAAGATCATCTAGTTCTTGTGTTGCGACTATCTCTTGTTCAGTAGTAGGTTCTTGTGTGTCTACCACGTTAATTATTTTAGGTTCCTTTTCATTTTCAAGAAGGTCTAATATATGTTGAGGTATACGTTCATAAGGAAAAACATCAGTTGTGTCTGAATCATCACTGTCTGAGTGTTGGGGTTCTTCCTTCTATTGAATATTTGTCTTCAGTTCTATTTGTTCTAGGACATGTGTAGAGCTCCCACTGAGATGGAAATATTTCTTGTGATAACCTAGACCTGTAGTATCTTTGGTTGTTCTCCTGCAATTTTCAATGGGTTTAATGATGCCTTTTCCTCTTGTTCCTAGAGATCCTTACCTATGTATCCTATTTTAGACATTAGCTTGTGACCCGGTCCTTATGATTTTGCAAGAATTTTAGGTGTTTTAGAGTCACATTTTTGAACTGTCTGTGATTGAGACTCATCTTTGTATAACTGGGTTAGTATAGCATTTTCCTCATCTAATTGTTTTTTGGATACTTTCTCTGTGACAAAACTCCCATTAAATATGACCTAAGATGCATTAATTGTTGGTTTTACCTTTTCTAAAGGTTGTCCATAAGCCTTAGGTGAAAGTGGGAGAGATGTGAGAGATAGGACTAGTTCCATTGTGTATTCTGTTGGAGATTTTCCAGCAAGCCAATGTTGACTGTATGTTTGTCATTGATGACAACATATGGTAAGTAATGTGTGTTGAAGTATTATGTAGAGAGCTTTGAGCATATGTTTCATAGATATGTTATGATCATGATATCATAGACACAGATGTTGATTCTAAGTGTAGACAATTGTGTAGTTGTTTATATCAGTAGTGTTCCTGATAGTGTTACAGACAAAGTTTTGTATGTGATTTTTAGTATGATTATGATGGAGCCTTGCATGTTTATATTTGTGTTGAAGACATGTTTATGATGCTATGTTCATGGATGCAGAGTCAGTTGTCTAGTTGAAGTTGATTAATGATGTTTCTATTCACTAGTTACAATTTCTTGAGTTTATCTGATGGAACCGACAATGTTTATATTGTTTGAGTAGTTGCACCTATCATTTTGATATGCGTGTTTGGTTTCATGTTTGGTGATGAGTTAAGAATGTTTGGTTAAGATCCCATAATGTATTTCAACATAGGAATAAAGTTTCAGTTAATTTGATGGAGTTGACTGTGTGAAGTGACGTGTCTACTCATATTGAGTTGCACAATCGTATTTGTGTTGCGTGCTTGGTTTAGCTGTTAGAGATGTTACTAAGGAGTTATATTTTTTCTCTATTATGATTTCAAGGAAGTTCTAATAGGCCGAATTGAGTATATCATTTGGAGAAAGATACTTATAGTCAGTCAATTGTGATTGCTAAGTGTGATTTTGAGAGCAGAGTAGAAGATGCGAATGTACTAAGATAATCAATCATTAGTTGAAGATCTACGTGAAGAAGAATATAGTATATGCTATTCATTGGAATTGATCAGGAGAGTAGGTCTACTTTATATCTCACCAAGATCCAAATATAGTGTGTATCTATTATGCAGAAGGTTGCAGCCTTCACCATTTGAATAGTGTGCTCCCAGACAATGTATCCTCGCCTTTAACAAGGTTATTTGTAAAAGAATCCTAACAGGGTCTGACCCTTGACCAGGTCACTGTACTTCATGCATTGTAAAGATAAACTCCTAATAGGGTTGTGAGATCTTCTAACATGGATCATTATACTCTAGTGTAGCTTATAATGGGTGCTAATTCCCATAGGGGTTTTTACCTATTTGGGTTTCCTCATAACCAAAATTATGGTGTTGTGTTAAGAGTTATCTCATTGTGTACGTGCTTAATATTATTATGTACTTAATTGGATAAAGAATTTAATCTTGTAGATAACTGATTCACCCTCCCTCTCATTTATCTCTTGGGACTATTCCTAACAATTGGTATCAGAGCCAAGTTCCTTGGAGAGAAAGTTTAACAACTTGAGGTTGATTAGATGACATTCTTTAGAAAAGAAAGTCCTAAGTTTTACGGAGAGAATTATCTAGGCCGAAAGAATAAAATGACAACACGTTTGCAGTGTATTTCTTTTGAGATCTTTGAAGTAGCTACTAGAGAAGTTTAGGTTCCTTCTTTATCAGATCTTGAAAAAGAAGATGCAACTATTAAGAAAAAGGAAATGTTCACTCAAAATGCAATTGCCAAGGAATCCCTTATCAATGCCTTGTCTGACGGTGAGTTTTCAAAGATCAAGAAATTAGATAAAGCCTACAAGATATGGAAGTATCTAGAAGAAATGTTTGAAGGAGACATCCAAGCTAAGAATGCATGCAAAAGATATGGAAGAAAAAGTACAATACATTGGAGATGCTACTTGAAGAGAACATCAGAGCCTACAATTAAAGAATTAATGAAGTAGTTGCAGGAATGAAAAATAATGGTGGAGAAATTTTGGAAGAAGACATAATGGATAAGTTGATGACTGCTTTGATAGTGGAATATGAGAGAAAGATAAACATCCTAGATGAGACTATGAAATTTTTAAAAGACTTCAGAAGAGAGACCTTAATCAACAAGATTTCAACATTCGAGATATCAAGTTTGAAGATAGAGCTGAAAAGTGAGACAACCTTCAAAGCTTCAGTCCATGGTAAGAAATCCTTGAACACTTCTGGTAACTTTGATGATGATGATGAGGATAAATAACTAGATGATTTCATTACTATGATTGCTAAGAAAGAAAGAAAAGGAAAAGGAAAATATGAAGGTCAGTTACCATTCAAATGTTTTTCATGCAACAAGATTGGCCACTTTGCATCTAAGTGTCCTACAAGAGTCAAGAAGTTCAAAACTAATTACAAGCCTAAGTATAATAAAGAATGTTAATATGCTGGAGATGGAGTATCAGATGAAGATTCAGTAGAAGATGAAATTGGATTCATTGCTATTGAAGATATGGAGAAAATGTTTGATGAAATGGATATTGAAGATGAAAAGAAAGCACAAGAGTTAGCATTAATTTCACAAGATGACATCAGAACATAATGGATCATTGACAATGGTTGTTCACATCACATGACAAGAGACAAAGATAGATTTGTACATCTAGATAAGTACAAAGGTGATATGGTTAGATTTGGAGACAACACTCCTAAACCTATCATAGGTAGAGAAGCTATCACCTTGGATGGAAAGAATAATACTAATGATGTTCTATATGTTGATGGTTTGCAACATAACTTACTAAGTGTTGGATAGTTGCTTAACAAAGGATATCAGTTGGAATTTAAAGACAATAAGTGAATCATTAATAACAAAGGAGTAATGATTGCATTAGGTTCAAAGACAAAAGGTAATGTTTTTCAACTCAATTCAGAAGCAAATTTTTTTGTTTCTAAAATAGATGACAGTTGGTTATGGCACAAAAGACTATGTCACATCAATTTTGACAATATAGTAAAGATAATAAATGTAAAGGTAGTAAGAGACCTTCTTAGCATTGCACAACCAGTTGATACAATATGTAGAGAATGTGTGATGGGAAAACATGTGATGAATTCATTCAGAAGCAAGAATAATTTGGCAGAGAACAAATTAGATATAGTACATACAAAATTATGTGGACCAAGTCAAACAAGATCATAATATGGTGAAAGGTACTTTATTTTTTTTGCTGATGATTATTTTAGAATGATATGGGTTGCATTCTTAAAAGATAAATTTGAAGCATTTGAGAAGTTCAAGATATTCAAAGCTAAAGTTGAAAATGAGTTTGGATTAAAGATAAAATGTTTGAGATCAGATAGAGGAGGAGAACTTACCTTAGATAGATTTTATGAGTATTGTGAAGAACATGGGATAAAGAGACAACTAAGTGCACCTAAAACCCCTCAGCAGAATGGAATTACAAAAAGGAGAAATAGGATCATACTTGACACATCGCACACCATCATGATTGAAGGAAAAGTTGCACACACCTATTGGAGAGATGTAGTCAATACTGTAGTCTATACTATCAATACCTTATGAGCTATGGTTTGGGAATGTACCTATAATAAAATACTTCAGAATCTTTGGAAGCAAGTGCTACATCAAGAGAGATGAAGCTATTGGAAAGTTTGATGCAAGAAGTGATGAAGGTATTTTTCTTGGTTACTCTACTAAAAGAAAATATTATAGATGTTTTAACTTGAGATTGAAGAAGATCATCGAAAGTGCTCATGTAAATATTGATGAAAAGTTTATGATTCAAGAGAGATATCATGATTATGAACCTATGATTGAAGAAGAACCTAGTCCTATTGGTAGAGAAATAGTTGTTGAAGAAATGTTTGACAGCATTGATGTATTATTCAATGATCCCAAAACAAGTGAAGAAGAATCATAGAAGATAGATGAGAGAGTCACACCTTAATGTTCCAAAATTCACATCAAGATACCATTCAAAAGAAGATATCATTGGAGATCAGAATAAAAAATTCATGACAAGATCAAAGGCACCAAGTTCAATAGTTGATGATGCGGTATGTTTACTTTAAAAAATTGAACCCTTAAGTGTTGATGATGCATGTAATGATTAAAATTGGCATGAAGCAATGAAAGAAGAGATAGATCAGATAATTAAGAATGACACATGGGAATTGGTCCCTAGACCTAGTGACAAGAATGTGATTAGAACCAAGTGGATATTCAGAAACAAGATGAATGAAGATGGTACAATAATAAGAAACAAAGTAATACTAGTATGTAAATGATATGCGTAGAGAGAAGGAATTGATTATTCAGATACATTTGCCCCTGTAAGCAGATTGGAAGCCATAAAGTTATTTCTATCCTATGCAACATTCAAAGACTTTAAAGTATATCAGATGGATGTCAAGTCAACATTCTTGAATGGAGAGTTGAAGGAAGAAGTCTACATAGAGCAGCCTGAAGGATTTACTTTATCAGACAAACCTGATATGGTATGCAGATTGAAGAAATCCCTTTATGGACTTAAGCAAGCCCCTAGAGCATGGTTTGAAAGACTAGATGGTTACTTGACAAAGATTGGATTCAAGAAAGGAGCTAAAGATTGTAACTTATTCATAAGAGAGACATCTGAAGGATTATTACTAGTTGCTATTTTTGTTAATGACATTATTTTTGGTGGTAATGACAAGCTTAGTGAAGAATTTTCCAAAGAGATGTAGAGAGAATTTGAAATGAGAATGATTGGACCTATCAAGTACTTTTTGGGACTGAATGTGCAACAGACAGAGAAAGGAATTTTCATTAATGAGTCTAAGTATGTGAATTTTTTTTTTGAAGAGGTTCAAGATGGATGATGCAAGTTAGTAAGTACCCCTATGATAACAGGAAGAAAGCTTTCAAAAGAAGATGATTCTACAATATTAGAGATAACCCTATACAAGTCTATGATTGGTAAACTCATATATCTTACTCAATCTAGACCAAATATTTCTAATGCAATTGGTATTGTTGGAAGATTTGCAACATAAACTAAACAAAGTCATCTTATGGTAGTAAAGAGGATATTCAGATATTTGAAGGGAACTATAGACTATGGTTTATGGTATCCTAATTTGGAGAATGTAAAACTTCATGTATATACAGATGCAGATTGGGCAGGTTGCGTTGATGATAGGAAGAGAACCTCAGGAGGAGAAGTATTTCTTGGAGATAGACTAGTTACTTGGACAAGAAAGAAGTAGAATTGTATTTCTTAGTCCACAACAGAAGTAAATTATGTAGCAGTAGCATTAAATTGTTCTATAATTGTGTGGATCAAGAAAATGATAAAGGATTTTGGAATTCAGATTGATTACCCTATTATTATTCATTGTGACAACACTAGCACTATCAATATGTCAAAGAACCATGTGATGCATTCAAAGAAAAAACACATTGAGATAAAATATCACTTCCTAAGAGAGAAAGTTGTAGAGAAAGAAGTAAAAGTGGATTATGTGAGTACAAAATAACAACTAGCAGACATTTTCACAAAACCTTTACCGAAGGATACATTTGAGTATCTCAAGGAGAAGCTGGGAGTAATTCCCTTCTTTGTATATGATTAGAGTTTGTAGTAGTGCATCAGTCCTCAGTGACTGATGAATGGTTGACTACTCTACTTTAGGAGTAGTACTAATGCTTATTTGTTTTGGCATCCTTTGCCATTGATGTCAAATGGGGAGTATATAATCATGAAAAACAAAATAGTTGATTCATTCTAGAAAGGGGGAGTATGTAGTAGTAAGGGGAGGATATAGCAGTTGATATTCACAACATTCAGTAGTAGATGGAGGATTCATCCTTGGGGGAGTTTTGTTGAGGAAATGGAGAATGTTATAAAATAATTATATGTTTGGATTGGTGGTGTTTTTCATTCCATATATTGCCATCAATGCCAAAGGAGGAGATTGTTGAAGATTTTCTAGAAAGCCAGTGTTGATTGTATGTTTGCCATTGATGAAAACATATGGTAAGTAGCATGCGTTGAAGTCTTATGTAGAGAGCCTTGAGCATATGTTTCTTAGATATGTTATCAGCATGATATCATAGATGTAGAGGTTGATTTTAAGTGCATACAGTTGTGTAGTTTTTTGGTATCAGTAGTGTTCCTGACAGTGTTACAAATAGAGTTTTGTATGTGATTTTCAGTATGGTTATGATGGAGCCTTGCACATTTATATTTGTGTTGAAGATATGTTTATGATCCTATGTTCATGGATGTAGAGTCAGTTGTGTAGTTGAATTTGAGTAATGATGTTTCTATTTGCCAGTTACAGTTTCTTGAGTTTATCTGATGGAGCTGACAATGTTTATATTGTTTTAGTAGTTGCACCTATCATTTTGATATGTTTGTTTAGTTTCATGTTTGGTGATGAATTAAGAATGTTTGGTTAAGAGTGCATAACATATTTCAGCATAAGACTAAAGTTTCAGTTAATTTGATGGAGCCGACTGTGTGAAGCAACACATCTACTCATATTGAGTTGTGCGGTCCTATTTGTGTTGCATGCTTGGTTTAGCCGTTGGAGATGTTACTGAGGAGTTATATTGTTTCTCTATTATGATTTCAAGGAAGTTCTAATAGGCTGACTTGAGTATATCATTTGGAGAAAGATACTTATAGCTAGCCAATTATGATTGCTAAGTGTGATTGTGAGAGAAGAGTAGAAGATGCAAATGTACTAAGACAATCAATCATCAGTTGAAGATCTATGTGAAGAAGAAGAGAGTATATGATATTCATTGGAACTAATCAAGATAGTAGGTCTACTTTATAGTTGACCAAGATCCAGATATAGTGTGTATCTATTATGCACAAGGTTGCAGCCTTCACCATTTGAACAATGTGCTCCCAGATAGTGTTTCCTCACCTTTAACAAGGTTATTTGTAAAAGACTCCTAATAGGGTTCGACCCTTGACCAGGTCACTATACTTCATGCATTGTAAAGATCAACTCCTAATAGGGTTGTAAGATCTTCTAGCATAGATCATTATACTCTAGTGTAGCTTATAGTTGGTGCTAATTCCCACCGGGGTTTTTACTATTTGGATTTCCACGTAACCAAAATTATGGTGTTGTGATAAGAGTTATCTCATTGTGTATGTGCTTAATATTATTTTGTACTTAATTGGATAAAGAATTGAATCTTATAGATAACTGATTCACCCCCCCTCTCAGTTATCTCTTGGGAATATTCATAACATATTCTCCCATGCCAGTGTCTTTGATCTTGACTCCTTTTGATAGGTCTTCCATTTTAGATGTAGATGCTATGTCTATTTGTTTGGTGGAAGACTCTATGTTATGTGGAACAAGTTTATCTGCACTTTCCTTTAATGCATTGCAAGATGCTGATGTGTCTGTAGGTATAGTGACCTCCACTCCCTCATAGGTAAATTTTAGACATTGATGGTATGTTGATGGAATACCTTGCATTTCATGAATCCAGGGTCTTCCTAGAAAAATGTTATAGGCCAGTGGAAGATCCAATACTTGATAGGTGATATCTTTGATGAAAGGTCCTATTCTGATAGGTAGCACAATGACTGCTTTGGAATTTCTTTCTTGTTCTTCATATGTTTTTATGGTTATCTTCTTTTTAGGATCAATAGCATCTTTTGACAACCCCAGTTGTGTAACCAATTTGTAGGAACAAATATTTAGACCAACGCCTCCATCTATCAACACATGTTTGACACAATGGTTTTGGATTAAGACCTCAATATGCAAGGGCTAGTTGTGCAGATGACTTGGTGAGTTGTCATCTTCTTCTAAAAAGGATATATATTGAGGGGTGTGTGTGTGAAAATTGTACCTAGCCATGGACACAACACTTCAGTAAAACATTAGAGGTTAGCAAAAATCAAAATCTGCAAATAAATGGAACTAAGCTAACCAGGTGATTTACTGCCTTCTAGTAGGTATGAGTATGATGTTCTCAGATTGATATCAAAATCAATGACAATGCAACACCTAAATGAAGGATTTAATGCTAAAAGATGAATGTAGAATGAATGCAAATTAACCTGTATTTTTGTATTTTCTATGCAATAATATGAGAAACTGATATGAATTTAATCTAGAATGAATTGAAATGATATGAAGATTATTATAAAAATGATATGCTATGATATGAAAATGAATGCTATGTTATGAAAAAAAATGAATGATCTCACAAATCGCCTGTCGCAAGTGCTTGGTTCTCCAGATGCAATTTCACTAGAGTATTTGTGCAATTTTGAGAGATGTAATTATGAAGAGCCGACCCTTGATTTTATAGAAATCCAGGGCTTGAGGATGGATTGAGAAAATCCATAAATCACTCTTGATAAACTCAGGTTGATTTTTGAGTTGACAAGAAATTAAGAATTAATTAACTCACAAAATCATGCAAGAATAACTTTTTAACTTTAAATCAAAAGTTCAGATTAGCTTTCAACTCAAAATAGATGTTGAGTTTCAAAAAGATAACAACTTGAATTGATTTTATGATTTAAAGTTTAACTAGTCTTTGAATGTGCATAGATAATCATGAATTAATTAAAAATAAAGTGATTTATTCTCAAATTAACTGATTTTGAATTAAAATAATTGATTTATGGGTTAATTAATTATTAAATCAAACCGACATTCAAAAAATATATCATTAAATATTGACAATTGACATTAATTAATTAAATAAGAATTTAATCAATTAGTCATAAGATTTTTTGATTTATTTTCAAAATTAAATAATATAATTTAGGAATAATTAGAATTAAATCTAATTAAATAATTAAGTGTCAAAATTAAATTAATTAATTAAATATTCAACATATTCAATTATTCAAACTTTATAATAAATGAGATTCATCACCAAATAATATTCAATTAAAGATAATTATGATAAATTAGGACTTGAATATTCCCCAATACAGAATTAAGATAATCAATTAGGGTTTCGATGTGCAAATGTGCCTTAGGTTAGGACTTTGATGTTGATTTCATTTGAATTGTTGATGTAAGAGGTTAATGAACCTATAGCCCATTTTTGGGGTATTACATTTTGGCCCTCTTTGAATTACTATGCAAAGTGTAGTGGTTCAAAGAATAGTCTGTTTTTGATAAAGATGTTGAGACTGATTTGAAAGATGAACTGATTTTGAGACAGAAACTGATTGAAGGATTGGAAAAAGATGGATTTAGGTCCTGGTTGACCAAGAATCGTGATGATGTCAACTATAGCAACAATGAACCGGTGATTACGAAAAAGTATCAAAATGCCTGATTCTAAACCTTATGATTACGAAGAAGTGAGTGACCTACCTCCAGACCTGATTGTCCGAAGGAATCGAAACAGTATCAAATCTGAACCCTTCAGTTATGAAGAACCAAGGAAATAACACTAATGAACCGATGGTTATGAAAAGATGATACAATTTACAAGACAAATTAGGATACCAGATTGATATGGATCTCAATGAATCTGATATGCCCCAAGTGATGTGCCCCAAGCGACAAGGTCTTTTGATGAATTAGTAATTAGACGTGGTTGTTATCTTGAGAAAAAAAAATTGATTTATAGATTTGATTGATATGCAATACCATGCCCCCTTCGGGATGAAAATCAAAATTTGACAAGAAAAGTTAGCATTAAATGATTTAGAAGCATGTTAATTGAGTTGAGAATTTGTTGTACACATCTGGAAATGTGTTTTGCATCATTTGGAGGTCCTAGAGACCAAGTTTGACTAGGTTTGACTAGGAGTTGACCATGGTTGACCAAGTTGAAATTTTGATAGTTTGATGTAAGATAATTAGTTAAGTTGAATTATGGATTTCTTCGATGATTGAAGGTTGATTATGCAAGCAGTCGACCATCCTGGGTCCAAAAATTTTAAATCATGATTTTGACAAAGTAAATGATCTCAGATTTTGATTTTGATTTCGAAAATGGGTTCAGAACCTCAAAATTAGCCAGGGGTGCAATTTTCATGGAAAATAGAGCACTTTGAAAAATTAGGTCAAAACCTATATAAGGCCCAAAAGGGTCATTTTCATTTCATTATTCACTTTTGTCTTTTGTGAAACTTGTGGAGCCCTCTAGACCCAGCAGTTCCAATCTCCTCACATAGATTCGAGCGTAGCCAGAGATACCAACAACCTTCCCAGTACGGGAACCCAATAAGTGGACCTCTGTGCCTCTTTGTGAATTCAAATATTGCATGTTTTTAGCATTTTTAGATCATTTTTGTACATTTTTAAATTTTTGTAGCATAGAAACTCGTACGATAGTCCCTTGGGACTCGTATGACTTTTCAAGTTTTTGTAGAGTGTCATCCTAGAGGTATAGGAAACTCGTACGAGAGGGACCCATGTGTCGTATGACATTTCATCAGGTCCCTCAAGTGTCGTACGGGAACATATGCTTTGTCGTATACCCATGGATTATCGTATGGCAACCTGTAGAAACTCGTACAAGTTTTGATGCCAGTCTGAAAATTCGTATGGAAAACAATGAGCTTATTTCACCCTTTTAGGTCAAATTTTTGGATTTTATGATTTCTTAGGCCAATTTCTTAGCATTTAATGTACCTTCTGAAGTAGTCAACTTTTCAATTCCTGTACGTATAGCTTGATTTTTGACCAAGTTACTGATAGGAGACCCTATTTCTGTGCTATGTAGGTCATCTACCCTGATGTACGTGTTCACATATCACACTTAACCATTCAGAGACTACCTGTGTCACTTCCTGATCCTATGAGAGTGCACTTAGCTTCGTGCAGGTTCGAGCATCTGATACAATTGTCTGAGATTCAGGTGAACCATGGTTTACTTACTGCACTGATAGAGCAATTCCATTAAGAGACACAAACTTTCCATCTGCCTACTGGAGAGCTTACTGTTACACCAGAGGATGTATATAGGATTTTGAGTATTCCATTCCACAGTCCTCATCTTGACTATGTGAGTTCAGGGAACTCTGGTTTACATGCCTTTAGGAGATTATTCAAAGATGATACATAGCTGACTTATTCTATATCATGGTAGTCACTAGTTCAAAGATATGGGCACACATATATACTTGAGTGCATCATAGTAGGTATGATAGGTGGTATTATCATGTCTAACCATCAACATAATGGTCTCTTGATGGGTTGGGCCCCTATGGTTTCTCATTTGATGGCCACTCCATCTGAGTTGGGTTGGGGACAGTGTATGCTAGCCCATATGTTCTCTGAGATGCATAAGATAGTGTATCAGGAGGGAAAATCATTTGCTTTAGGTGCTTTAGTACTTCATATTTGGGCATGGGAGCACATTCCAGTATGTCATCCCATATGTCAGACATAACGGCATCTGCAGGAGATGATCATCTATGTTTATTTAGGATATGTGACATAGGTTTGCATGGGTATCACCGAGTACTGGAGATGGGTTCTTGATGATATGACCTTTTGCATATGGAGACCTTACTTACAGGTTGAGCCTTGTCCTGCTATGCATGCTCAGTTTGCATACTTTTGTTAGAGTAGAGTATTGATTGGGCACTCCACTTCTTGCATTGAGTGTTTTGTTATCACACGGGTTTGGAGACAGTACAGTCTCATCCAGGTTGTACTCCAGGAGCATGCTGCTTATGCATGGCTACTTCAAGAGCTTGGATTAGGATAGGCCCCTCAATTATCTTATGCTCTATGTACATAGGAGTACAGTGATATGTTGCTAGAGACTAGGATTACCAACCAGATGTTGTAGATGTTGGAGTCATAGATGGATTCATTGTGTGGTTAGCGGAGCATCCTATGCACCAATTTTATGATCCGATAGAGCTAATTCCCAGCATGGAGGAGGCCATGGATGTTACAAGTGCACTGATGGGTCAAGGTCAAAGGCATTGAGATGTATAGATACCTATACCCTAGCCTACACCTCCGAGGCTGAGAGCGATCATTACTCCACAAAGACCAGTAGGACATATGAGACCACCTTGCCCTACTAGTTCTACAATAGGCAAGCCTGTAGTTTTACAGAGGAGATCCACTAGAGGAGAGGGTGGTACATTAGGTAGTATAGGTAGTGCTGATGAGGTGTTGGGTGCTCAGTAAGATGTAGGTGCTGGTCTTGATCCCACACAGGTTGATACATATTTTGATTTGGGAGCAGAGGTGAGATGTCATAAGGTACATAGGGCAAAGGCTGCTGATCAGCCAGGTGACACAGATATGCCTGCTGCAGAGGCAGATCCCAGTTTAGCACAGACACCTCAAGAGATGATTAGGCATTTGAGATTACAAGTTAGGGACCTGAGATTGCAGAGTGCTTGACTTGAGGAGTAGCTCACAGAGACTGAGAGGTAGCAATCAGAGCTACGGGAGGAGAACAGGAGATTGCAGGCAGAGGTGACTCATCAGATGACACAGAGTGCCTATTATGTCTTTGTGTATTATGCCATTGTACTAGTTGCTTATATAGTTCCAACATACTCTCAGTATATGATAGCTTCAAAGGGAGCCAAGGCACCATGAGCTGAGGTAGTGCCAGATGCACCACCACCACCACCACCGGATATAGAGGACCAGGTAGACAACTGATATGTCTTGATATTCTGATATATTTTGTCATTTTTTCCATAGATATTAATCTGATCTGATAGCTCACATGAGCACATTCTTTTGTACCTTGTGCTAGTAGTGCAACCCTGACTATTTCGAGGTTTTATGATATATATGGGATCAAGTTTTTGGTTATGACTTCATTTGTACTTGTCATGTTTGATTTATGATTATATCATGTGATGTAAATGCTATGTGTAGTGTAGAATGTATGGAATATGCAATGCAATATTGTCTTTCAAATGTATGGATTTATGCAAATGTAATTGATAGATGAAAAATGTATGACAATGTATGATTTTGATTATACTATGCAATGATAAATGCACATGTATGCAATGTAATGGGATGAATATGATATGTAAATGTAGTGACACATGATATGGTTTGCAGGTATTGATGAAGACTAGTACTCGGTCATTTTTCAAAAAGGATGTCTAACCTAGGATGGTGACTGCTTGTGGTTCTATGAAGAAACCTTTGTGTGAGATTCAACTCTTCGTGTCAAATTTAAGCATAGTTTTGGAGAATCATTTAAGGATTCAAGTTTATTCAGCAATTGTGAGATCATGCAATCATGCAAAGTGCAAAATGACATGTAGAATGAAATGCAAACCTAAGACCTAGGACCTAGTCATTGATCATGTGTCAATTTGTTTTCATCATTGAACTTTTATTAGGTATCCAGATAAATCAATACAATGTCCACTAGTTATGAAACCATAGACAGATGAATATCAATTTTTGTGTCAAAGTCAATACAACACCCACTGGCTAGACAACCATGGACATATGAATATTGATTTTGTTTTCAGAATATCAGATTAAATATAAGCACCAAGACATAAACGCCAGGATGACCTAAATATCATGTCCATTTTGATATAGCAATTGGTATAAGCATCAAAACATAAATGTCATGATGACCTAAATACGCCTTGTGTACAAACACACTAAGAAATCAAGAGATTATTCTAAATCCAATGTGAATTACCCGTAGTGACCCTTTATCATTCACAACCTTAGGTAAGATCATGTTTCACAGTAGGAATAAGAACTCACTCAAAAACAAATAGTTAGATCAAACATCCTTGAATTTTTTGGCTATCAATGGTCGAGGTACTCATGGCCATCCAATAAAAGATGGAGGCTCTTACAGATGGACACCATTTCAATCCAAAATTTCCAAAGTTGTTAGATTTCACATATAAGCATAAGACAAAGAAAAGATTATGCTTCCAGTCATCACTCTCTAAATCTTGTAAAGGACATCATCGAAGAGCTCGAAGGGACACAATATGAAAAAATCTCAATATGAATCAGTAAGCATACAAGGAGATATAAGCAGGTGAAGCATAAATGTTTTTAGTTTGTTGTTGATGTTTGCTTGCATTGTTGTAGATGCAAAATCCTTTCTATAGAGGAGATAGATAGACAGACTTGGATGTAGCTTCAAAGGACTCTAACTAGATATGACACATTTGAGATACTGAGGACTGTAGGATATGACTTTGATTGTCCCCAAGTTTGAACATTGATAAGAGACAGACTCTTTTTTCGATTGGTGTACATACCAACTTTATTGAAAAAAGGAATGCGGAAACAAACCGGGAGGTATGTACAAACTAAAGCAAGACTAAAAGCTGGGAAAGATCAAGATTGTGCTGATAGATGGAGCGTTTTGAGCAAGTGACACCCATTTTCTGGGTTTTCCCCATCTTGGCAAAGATTCTATTTTTGCTACCAAGGTGCCTGTTTCCAGGTTTTCACCACGACACTTTTTCTTTTTCTCATTTTTTTGTAGTTTTCATTTTTTAAATTTTTTTGTATTTTTAATTTTTTGATTTTTTTGTGAATCATCAAGGTGCCTATTGCTAGGTTTTCACCAAGATGTTCATTTTTTTTAGGACTTTTTCAGATTTTTATAAAATTTTCATGACATTTTGCAAAGACTGAATGCCTTAGGTGTAGAATTTCTTCAGATGGAGAATGTTGATTGGTTCTCGGAGCTGTTCTCTATCAGTCATTGAGAGTTGATAGGCTCCAGGGCCAAAAGTAGTAGTGATAACAAAGGGACCTAACCAGTTGGGTTCAAACTTCCCTTTGCATTCTCAATGTAATTAATTTTTAGGATTCTCTCTCAAGACTAGATCACCAACCTGAAATTCTCTATGTTTGACTTTCTTTTTGTAGCCTCTAGATATTCTCTTCTGATATACTCTAAGATGATCATATGCTTCTTGTCTACACTCATCTAGTAGTTCAAGTTCTTGTAACCTAGACACTTTGTAGTCATCATCAGTTACTAGACCATGCATTATGATTCTTAGTGATGGGATTTCAACCTCAATAGGTAGTACCGCTTCAGACCCATAAAATAAAGCGAATGGTGTAGCCCCAGTGGGCATTTTGATACTTTTTTTTGTAGGCCTAGAGAGCTGGATTGATCATGAGATACCAATCTCTTCATGTTTTATTAACTATTCGCTGCAAGATTTTCAATAGATTCTTATTTGAAGCCTCTTCTTGTCCATTCCCTTGAGGATAGTAGATTGATGACCAATATTGTGTAATCTTGAATTTAGCACATAAATCATCTAAGTCTCTATTTTTGAATTGGCCACCATTATCTGTGACTATTGAATGTGGAATACCATACCAACATATGATGTAGTTCATGATGAACATTGATATTTGCTTGTCGGTTGCTAGAGTCAAAGGAACTGCTTCTACCCATTTTGTGAAATAGTTTGTAGCTGTAATCATATGGGTATGTCCATTAGAAGAATGTGGATAAATAGCACCTATTAGATCAAATACCCATTGTTGGAAAGGCCATTGTGTAGTAAAGGGAATAAGATCTCTCCCTGGTGCATGAATCAAGTTTCCATGTACTTGACACTTTTGACAGTTTTTTGCATATTTGATAGCCTCTTTTTCCATATTAGGCCAATAGTACCCAACCCTAATAAGTTTTTGAGCTAGTGTTAAACCATTGGGATGTGATCCACATATACCATCATGGACTTCCTCTAATGCATGTTAAGACTCTTCCCGTTCTAAACATCTAAGGAGTGTACCATCTAAACCTCGTTTGTATAGATTGTTACCAATGAGGACATACCAGGATGCATTGCGGATAAGGTATCATTTCTCATGGTGGTTGAATGTATCTAGGATGATTTAGTCTTGAAGATAGGAGAAAAGGTTTTTATATTTGGGTGAATCATGACCAACAACAATGCAAATCATGTAGGTTTTAGGGGAATCATATGCAGGATAAGATGGTGCTTCCACTAGGAACTCATAGCATAGCTCATGTTTGGGCTATTGTAGTAGAGATGATAACATTTCCATGGCATCAACAACCTTGTTCTCCAATCTAGGAATTTTCTCAAAGGTGATAGATATGAAATATTTCTTGAGATCATCTACCATGCACTTGTAAGGAACTAGCTTTTCATGTTTTGTTTGGTACACATCATTGACTTGATGGATAACTAGTTGTGAATCCCCATGAACATGTAACTCTATCACTCGCCACTCAATTGCTATCTTCATACCATTAAGAAGGGCTTCATATTCAACAATATTGTTTGTGCAAGGAAACTTTCTTCTGAATGCTTTAGGGATTGAGTATCCTTGAGGTGTGATGAATAATATGCCTTATGTGGATCCATTATGTGTATAGGAGCTATCAAAGAATAACTGCCATGTTCTAGAAGAGAGATTCATGATAGAGGAATCTAGGAATTCCATTTGCATTGGTGTATCATCGAACAATGGTGTGTCAGCCAACCGATCAGAAATGACTTATCCTTTGATAGATTTTCTTTCAACATATTCAATGTCGAATTCACTTAATAGCATCACCCATTTAGCTAATCTACCTGTGAGGGAAGCTTTGCTTAGTAGGTACTTTAGTGGATCAATCTTAGCTACCAAATGTGTGGTATGAGCTAACACGTAGTGTCTCAATTTTTGTGATGCAAAGATCACAGCTAGACAAGCTTTCTAAATCATTAAATAGTTCTTCTCATATGCTACCAATGTTATGCTAATATGGTATATAACTCTTTCCTTCTTATTCTCATCATGCTGTGCTAGTAATGCCCCTAGTGAAGTATCTATGGTGGAGACATATAAGATCAATGGCTTCCCTTGAATAGGAGGCATCAAAATAGGAGGATTTGATAGATAGTTCTTGATATGATTAAAATTATTTTCACACTCCTCATTCCATGCAAAAGTCACACCTTTATGTAATGTTCTTGTGAAAGGTTGTGATATGTCTACTAGTTGAGATATGAAGCATCTAATAGATTGTACTCTCCCTTGTAATGTTCACATTTGACTGTTATTCTTGGGAGATAGCATTTCCATGATAGCTTTAACCTTTGCCCAATCTACTTCAATTCCTTTCTTTGAAACAATGTAGCCTAAGAGCTTTCTAGAAGTGACACCAAAAGCACACTTCTTAGGGTTCAGTTTGAGACTAAACTTCTCCATTCGATCTAGTATTTTTCTCAAATCATTTAGATGTTCAGATCTTATCGTAAATTTTTCTAAGGTATCATCGACATAATCCTCCATGGTTCGATGCATCATATCATGAAAAATAGACGTCATAGCTCTCTAATATGTAGCACCTACATTCTTCAAACTAAATGGCATGAAGTTCCAATATAAGGTACCCCACGCACATGTGAAAGCAATTTTCTCTTGATCCTCCAGAGCAATTTTTATTTGATTGTATCCAGAAAAACCATCCATTAAAGAAAACATCTCAAAGCCCGCAGTCATGTCCACTATCATATCGATATTTGGTAATGGAAAATCATCCTTAGGGCATGCCTTGTTAACATCTCTAAAATCCGTGCATACTCTTATAGATTTGTCTAGTTTTGATACTAGAACTATGTTAGAGATCCATTCTACATAATCAATAACATGGATGAATTCAACTTTTAGTAGTTTCTCTAATTCAACTTTGACCAAGAGTGCAACATGTGGATGCATCTTTCTCAATTTTTTCTCAATAGGTTTGGCGCCTGGAGCTATAGATAAATAGTGCATTATAAGATCAAGATCCAACCCTAGCATATCTGAATATTTCCATGCAAAGTTGATCTTTTTTTCTGTTAGGAATGTAGTAAATTTTTGCTTTTCTTCTTCTGATAAGGATTGTGCTACATGAATCAACTGTGGTTCCTCTGTTGTTCCCAAGTTGATAGATTGAGTGGGCTCAATCAGTATTGGAGATTTGTCCTATAAATGACTTAGAAGGATATTAAATATATCATCCTTAGGCACCTCGGAGAGGTTTTCACCTTCAGATACGTCTTTTATTTTTACTTTTGTAGGTTCTAAGATTGCTACAGAGTGGTTTTCACCCTCAGAACTCTTTTTATTTTTATTTTTATTCTTATTCTTTTGACTAAGATACTTGATGTCTGAATCTGTCATGCTAATGCTCGGTTCACTGATGGAATTCATCATAGGTTCAACTACATTGAGGTAGCAAGAAAGGGAATAGTCATTTGGAAAGGTATAGATACCTTGGCTCAGATTCGTGGAGGTTTGGTCAAGAAGTTCAGGATGTTGGATAGTCAAAGTGGGGTAGGCTTGGGAAATGGTGTTTATGGATATGGATATATCATCATTGGTCCCAACCCGACTCTTGAGTTTGAAGGTGATATTATAACTCAAGACGTTCAATTCATGAATAGGCTCAATGTCATTGTGGGAGTCCACTTCAGCCATCGGTGGATCAGACTTGTTAAGTTCATCATTTTTCTCTAGACTTATGTTGGGTTTAGGTGCATATTGGTGAATAACATCAATATGTTTCTTTGTGATAAGTTCATCTTCCTCTGGAATGACCCCCCATTCATAGTCATTGGATTCCTCATCTATGCCTCTAGGAAATTTGAGAACATGTGTAAAGTTAGGATGGATACCCCAAGAAGGGTTACCCTCAGAGTCTGATTTGAATTCATACTCATGAGAATCTATTTCAGAATAGTTGCCACCTTCCTCCTTGTCTATTTGGTTTTCCTCAAGATCAGCTAGTTCTTGTGGTGCAATTGTCTTTTGTCCCATAGTAGGTTCTTGTGTGTCTAGTACATTGATATGCTCTTTAGGTTTCTCTTCATCTTTAAGGAGGTCTAGTATTTCTTTAGGCAAGAATTGATAAGGAATAAGCTCATCAGTGGTGTCTGAATCACTATCACTGGGATTGACATTTTCTTCTTCATTATTGTTTATCTCTGGTTCTATTTGTTCTATCACATGGGAAGAACTTACTTTAAGATAAAAAGGATTCTTTTGATAACCTAGACCTATTGTATTCTTGTTTGTTTGACCATGGTGGTCAAGAGGTGATATGAGACCTTTACCTTGTATTCCTAGAGGTCCTTTTCTAGTGTATCCCATTTTAGAAATTAGTTTATCTCCTGGTCCATATGACTTTGAAGGAACTTTTGGTGTTATAGAGTCACATTTTTGGATGGATTGGGATGGAGACTCATCTTTGTACAACCATGCAAGCACAACTTCTTCTTCATCAGACTCTTGTTTGGATACTTTTTTTGTGACAAAACTCCCATTAAATATGACCTAGGATTCTTTAACTATAGGCTTCACCTTGTCAGAAGGTTGTCCATAAGATTTTGGGGACAACAAGAGGGATGTGAGAGATAAAAATGGTTCCATTGTGTATTCTACCATACCCACATCCTTAATTTTGACTTCTTTGGAAATTTCCTCTATCTTGGATGTAGATGCAACATCTGTTTACTTAGTAGAAGATTCTCTGTTATTGGGAACAAGTTTATCAACACTTTCTTTTAATGCATTGCAAGTTGTGGACATATCAACTAGAATCGTCACCTCTACTCCTTCATAAGGAAATTTCACACATTGATGGTATGTGGAAGGAATAGCTCATATTTCATGTATCTAGGGTCTCCTTAGGAGAATGTTGTAAGCCAAAGGTAGATCAAGAACTTGACATGTGATATCTCTAATAACTAGACCTGTTCTGATAGGTAAAACAATCGTGCCTTTGGAAGATCTTTCTTGTTCATCATATACCTTGATAGTTATCTTCTTTTTAGGATCAATGGTAGCTTCTGATAAGCCCAGTTGTGTGATCAATTTATACAAAAAAATGTTGAGACCAAAACCTCCATATATCAACACGCGTTTGACACGACGGTTTTGAATCAAGATTTCAATGTGCAAGGGATGGTTATGTGAATGAATCAATGAGTTATCATCTTCCTCTGAAAAGGAGATATACTAAGGTGAAGTTAGATGACCAACCATAGTCTGTAATCTGTCTAAATCAAGGTTATCAAGAACATTGGATCTGAGCAGAGCTTTGTCCAAAATGGCTCTATGAGCAGGAGATATCCGAAGCAACTCAAACATGGAGATTTTAGCATTGGTATGTTGGAGTTGATGGACTATACTGTATGATGTAGGCCTCATATATTTAGGATTTGATTGAGGAAGCCCTTTGTTTAGAAGCAGATGAAAGATTAAAAGGCTCTTAGGGACATTTGATGAATCAGAGTTTTGTCCTTGTAGATGCGCCTGAGCTTGTGATCGAGTAACTACATTTGTTGATTGATTATCTCTATCTTTTTACACAATGGTGATGACATTGCAATGTTCAGATAAGCAAGGTTCCATGATGTTTATGATAGCATTGTTTCTAGAGTAGGCATAATTGACTTTAGCACCCATATTAGGTTGAGAAGATGAATCTCCTTGACCATGTTTCAGAAATGGTTCCGTGAATGCTGTATGATCATTATTGCTTTTATGGTTGTCAATTACAATTTCTCCATTATAAATTTTGTCTTGTATGAGATGCTTCAAGCGTATGCAGTTATTAGTTTTATGACCCTTATTATGATGGAAATCACAAAAATCAGTCTCCCTCCACCATTTTGGCTTAGGTTCAGGATCAAATGTTTGGATCTCAGGAAAGTTGATGATTTTGTTGGCTAGCAGAGTCTTCATCATAGATTCCAAGGATTACCCAAGAGGAGTAAAATTCCATTTAGGATCTATAGCCCAAGGTTTATAGTTAGATGACTTTGTATTAGATTCTGTCACTTTTATCTCAGAGGCTTTGATGGCTTGGGTACCAATGGTGAGATTGAAAGTGGGTGCCTTAGATGGAGGATGAACATTATCAACAACATCATCAGTGATGATGCCTTTATTCTTGTTCCAATTTTTGTTCTTGTCTTTGGAACTAGATCCAAATTCACACTTCTCTTTTTGAAGGGATATGTCTCCCTTTTTCACAAGGACTTTCTCAATTTTGATCGCATTGTCTACCATTTTATCAAAGGATGTATGATTTTGCATTTGTAAATGGTAGTTGATTTCTAGAACAAGTTTGTTGATGAAAATTTCTAGCTTCTCTGTTTCTAGAATGGGTCTAGCATATAGAAATTTTTTTTTCCTCCATTGTTTGAGGAAAGTTAGGAATGGTTCTCCTGGGTATTGTTTCAGATTACAGATGTCAATCATAGTGACTGGATGTTTGATGTTGTAGGAGTATTGTTGGTAGAACAATTTGATCAACTCCTCAAAGGTTTTGATGGTTGGAGGCATTTTTGAGAACCAATGAATGGCTTCTCCTCCCAGAGATTGTGGGAAAAGATGCATTAAGTAGGTTGGTTCATGCATGAACTCCATGGATTGAGTACTAAATTCTCTGACATGATCCTGAGGATCAGAGTTTCCATCATATTTGTCATATTTAGGCATTTCCACTCTTTTCAAGAATGGTGACATGTACAAGTCTTTATCAAATGGAAAATGACATAGAGCCTCCATGGAGAACTCCTTAGGTTCCTTCTCTTTTTCAAGTTTGTTGAGCTTGAATTACATGGAATGCATCTGCTTCATCATAGCTATGATAGGAGTTTCTTCCTCTTGAGTAACGATATCTTTGACATTAAATTTTGGAGGAAGTTTAGCTCCTTGTCGAGCTAACTCTAGAAAGTATGTCTCTTTGTCTTCCCTTAAGAAGTGTCTCATCATTCTCTTGAAGTTATCATCATTCTGATATTGGGAAACTTCAGAAGGTGTGGGTTATTGATCCATACCATGTTGAGATTGATGTACTTGGGATCCTTGGTTTCCTCCTCCTTGAGACATTGTGTTGTTATGAGAGCTACCTGGGATTGATTGATGTGGGGTTGTTTGATAACTTTTGTGAACAGATACAGGGGGAGTGATGTAACCACCTTTCAAGAAAAGATTTCCAAGAGCGTCTTCTCCAAATTTTGTTGTATCGTAAGGTTGATGAATTGTTTGAGCAATCACAGAAGATGTTGCTGAAGAGGGTTTTGGTTGTTCTCTTTCTTTTCTTTGCGATGAAGCTCTAGTTTCCACCATTAACCTTAGGTGAAACAAGAGAGCAAGATGAAGACAATTGAAGAATGATCTGACTCAAGAAGATCAAATGATGCAACCTTGTCAAGATTGGATGGATTGAAGATATATTGGATGTAAATGAAGATACTGTGCCCTAGTAGTATGGGTAGATGCCCAAAAGATGGCAGACACAAGCTCGCAACACTTAGCCATTTTTGATGAAGATTGGATTGAAGATGAAGATTGACAAGGTTTTGACACAAGATGAAAAAGATTCAAATTGATAGATCAGAGGGCTCGATCAAACTCAAGAGACCACTTTAGGCAAATAGATTGGATTTCTTTTAGTTTCTGCTTTGTTCCTAACACAATGATTTTTTTGACAAAATCTAGGAGTAGGCTGTAAAAATTAGATTCCTAACAATTTTGGCAAGTTTCTGGCAATTTTTTCAAAATTCTCATACGAGTTTCTCCAGGCTCATACGAGTCTAGGTAAGCTCTGGCATGACAATTGAAAAGGCTTGTACGACAGTTGATACCAGGGTTTGATTTTCTTTGACTCTTCCTAATAAAACTCGTACGATAATATATAAGCTCCCATATGACTATATAGGGGTTTTGATACGACTTTTGGTGGAAACTCGTACAAGTTTCTAAGACCCTGGGATGACTTTGGACTCCAGAAAGGAATTTTGCGTCAGAATTTGCAATTTTTTTAGTTTTTATAATTAGTTTGTTTGTAAGATTTTCTCTTTCCAGGTTTGCAGATTCATGTAATAGTTTGGGATTGTTCATTTCCAAAGACCAAGTAGATAGAAAATACGCAGAACAACAAGCAAAGGGAAGCAATCAATCATTTGAAAATAATGAACAAGGGCAAAAGAAACCTTGCGCATGAACAAGCAATAATGACTTATTGTGATAATCCCTAGGAATGCTATTTGTGTATGTTCTCCAAAGTTTTCCAATAACGCACATAGTCCTAGAAAAATAAAAATTGGCCTTGCTAAGGTGTTTAGTAATGGTCTGACTCTACAAATTTTGTGATCTCAAGAGGGAGAACTCTAATCCAAGTGCACTGGGGTTTTGACACAGTCCAAGAATTTAATCAATTAGGAGCTGCTAGGGACATCTGACAGCCCAACAAGAGACCAAACTCCTAGAGATTTCTTCCATAAAGACATTTATATAGCGGTTGTTGCTACCACGATGAAAATGGCTATCACTGCTTGAGGTTTCATCCACGTGGTTAACCCAATAAAGGGAATGTCCACTATGGTTAACCCTCTCTAAAGGTGACTCACAAAAGATACCACATGGGGACTTGGTCCAGATCCAAGAATTTGAGTTTTTGATACTACCGAAAAAGGGAGTAGAGCATAATCCTCTAGCCTTATCACTTTTACCCAAACAAAACAAACAGATTAATCCAATACGCTAAGACTAAAATTATCTCACCAAGATTTGTGATGTCAACAACTATGTCTATCGATCTCTCCGGAGAGAGAACGTATCGATCAAAAGCTGAGGACCAAACCTAGTAAAATCATAAAATAATCTTAGTAACCTCCCTACCTACATGGGGATCCTTTGTTAAGAAGAGCTTCGCATGTAAACAAGCGAATGAAGTCCACTCTCTCAAGATCATCCACAAATAGTGTTCATAGGGCCTATTTACTATGTGCAACAGATATGCAAAAAGCAAATCTATGTTCATTTTATAGCCCAAAACTCAAGTGTGAATTATGAAAGCTGGAAAGGCACACAAGCTTGACACGTGATAGTTCATTTTATATCCAAAATTGAAATGTTATTAGATGAAACAAAATACCTGAGTTCCTCGCAACACGCTTAGTAGAGTTTACTTGTTTTTGCAAATTTTTACACTTTTCCAATCATAATCAGTAAATACCAATCAGAAATAGAATATCTCAATTGTTAAGGTTAGCTGTTAGTCCAAATCCAAAAATCAAATCTAGAAAACTGCCTGAAAATCTGAAATGACAACTGAATTCTAATGTCAAAACTCGTACGACAATATGTTAACTCCCACATGACAATTTGGAAACTTGTACAACAGTGGGTATATGCCCACATAACAAAGTAGCTCCCAAATGACAATGTATAAGAATAGGTATGAGTCTTGAAAACACCGAATGTTGTATGACACTCACGGGGTTATGGCACAACTTTCTAACAAAACTCATACGAAAGTTGTACAGACATAAATAAAAAAATCATAGTTTTGGCTAGAAAATGATAGAAAATTGATAGAAAATGTTAGAATAGAAATGGAAACCCATTTTAGGGCCCCACAGTGGGCACTAGAAATGTGTGTGTGAAAATTGTACCTAGCTGTGGACACAACACTTCAGTAAAACATTAGAGGTTAGCAAAAATCAAAATCTGCAAATAAATGGAACTAAGCTAACCAGGTGATTTATTGCCTTCTAGTAGGTGCGAGTACGATGTTCTCAGATTGAAATCAAAATCAGTGACAATGCAACACCTAAATGAAGGATTTAATGCTAAAAGATGAATGTAGAATGAATGCAAATTAACCTGTATTTTTATATTTTCTATGCAATAATATGAGAAACTGATATGAATTTAATCTAGAATGAATTGAAATGATATGTAGATTATTATAACAATGATATGCTATGATATGAAAATGAATGCTGTGTTATGAAAAATAATGAATGATCTCACAAATCGCCTGTCGCAAGTGCTTGGTTCTCCAGATGCAATTTCACCAGAGTATTTGTGCAATTTTGAGAGATGTAATTGTGAAGAGTTGAGCCTTGATTTTATAAAAATCTTGGGCTTGAGGATTCATTGAGAAAAGCCATAAATCACTCTTGATAAACTCAGGTTGATTTTTGAGTTGACAAGAAATTAAGAATTAATTAACTCACAAAATCATGCAAAATCATGCAAGAACAACTTTTTAACTTTAAATCAGAAGTTTTGATCAACTTTCAACTCAAAATAGATGTTGAGTTTCAAAAAGATAACAACTTGAATTGATTTTCTGATTTAAAGTTTAACTACTCTTTGAATGTGCACAGATAATCATGAATTAATTAAAAATAAAGTGATTTATTCTCAACTTAACTGATTTTGAATTAAAATAACTGATTTATGGGTTAATCAATTATGAAATCAAACTGACATTCAAAAACTATATCATTAAATATTGACAATTGACATTAACTAATTAAATAAGAATTTAATCAATTAGTCATAAGATTTTTTGATTTATTGTCAAATTAAATAATATAATTTAGGAATAATTAGAATTAAATCTAATTAAATAATTAACTGTCAAAATTAAATTAATTAATTAAATATTCAACATATTCAATTATTCAAACTTTAGGATAAATGAGATTTATTGCCAAATAATATTCAATTAAAGATAATTATGATAAATTAGGAATATTCAAGGAATATTCCTTGATGTAGAATTAAGATAATCAATTAGGGTTTCGATGTGCAGATGTGCAAATGTGCCTTAGGTTAGGACTTTGATGTCGATTTTGTTTGAATTGTTGATGTAAGAGGTAATGAACCTATAGCCCATTTTTGGGGTAGTACAAGGGGATGTCAAGTGACCCACCATTGTCTAGAATCTATCAAGATCAAGATCTTTAGGAACATTATAGCCAATTAGAGATTTGTCTAGAATTGCACAATGAGCAAGAGAAATGTGAAGCAACTCAAATTTGGAGATTTTGGCATTGGTGTGTTGCTATTTCTGTATGATATCTCTTTGGAATCTTTAGAATTGGAAGATTTGGAAGTAGTCCTTTGTTTAGATGCGGATGCAAGATTAAATGGCACCTTCGGGGTGTTTGATGAGCCTGAGTTTTGTCTTGAAGAATTGCCCGAGTTTGAGATTGAGTAACTGCATTAGCTATTTTGTTATCTCTATCCTTTTTGACAATAGTGATGACATTGCAATGTTTAGATAAGCATGGTTCTGCCATGTTGATGACATCATTTTTACCAGAGTAAGTGTAATTGACTTTAGCACCCATGTTTGGTTTAAAAGATGAATCTCCTTGATTATGTTTTAGAAAAGGTTCTGTGAATGCTGTATGATTGTTATTGGATTTATGGTTGTCAATCACAATTTCTCCAGCGTCAATTTTGTCTTGAATGAGATGTTTTAGAAGCATGAAGTTATTGGTTTTATGACCCTTGTTTCGATGGAAATCATAGAAATCGGTCTCTTTCCACCACTTAGGTTTGACTTCGGGGTCATATGGTTTGATCTCAGGTAATATGATGATATTATTTTCCAAGAGAGTTTTCATGGAAGATTCCAAGGACTCACCCAGAGGAGTGAACTCACGCTTTGGTTTTGTAACCCAAGGTTTATAGTTAGTTGACTTTTTAGCAGGTTCAGTTGCTTTCATCTCTGAAGCTTTTATGGCTTGGGTGCCAATGGTGAGATTAAATTAGGGTGCTTTAGATGGAGCACTAATATGATCAACAACACCATCTGTGACAATTTTTTTGTTCTTATTCTAGGTTTTTCCCTTATCCTTGTTGGAATTAGATCCTGAATCATACTTGTTTTCTTTATGAAGCAACATGTCTCCCTTTTGAAAAAGCACATTTTTGATCTTTATGGCATTTTCTACCATTTTATCAAAGGATGTATGATTTTGCATTTGTAGATGATAATTGATTTTTGGAATCAGATTATTGATAAATATTTCTAGCTTCTCATTTTCTGAAATTGGTCAGGCATAGAGTGAAAACTTCTTCCTCCAATGTTTGAGGAAGGTCAGGAAGGGTTCTCTTAAGTTTTATTTCAGATTGCAGATGTTGATCACGGTGACTAGATGTTGGATATTTTAGGAGTACTGCTAGTAGAACAATTTGATTAAATCCTCATAGGTTTTGATAGTTGGGGGTATCTTAGAGAACCAATTGATGGCTGCTCCTCCCAAATATTGGGGGAAGAGATGCATTAAGAATGTAGGTTCATGCATGAAGTCCATCGATAAGGTGTAGAAATCTCTGACGTGATCTTGAGGATCAGATTTTCCATCATATTTGTCATATTTCAGGAGTTCTACCCCTTTAGGGAATGGTGGCATATACAATCTATGATCGAATGGAAAAGGACATAGAGCATCCATGGAGAATTCCTTAGGTTTTTTCTCCTTTTCCAGCTGGTTTAGCTTAACTTGCATTGCATGTGTTTGTTTCATCATAGCAATGATGGGTGTTTCTTCCTTGTGTGTGATGATATTGTCAATGTTGAATCTTGGAGGAAGTTTGGCCCCTTGTTGGGCCAATTCAAGTAAATATGCCTCTTTGTCTTCACGCAAGAAGTGTTTCATCATTTTCTTGAAGACATCATATTATGATATTGGGCAATTTCAGAGAGTGTGGGTTCTTGGTCCCCACCATATTCAGATTGGTGACCCTAGGAGCCTTGGTTTTCTCCTCCTTGAGACATAGTGGCACTTTGATTTTGATCTGGTGTTGATACTGGAGGGGTTATGTAACCACCTTTCAAGTATAAATTTCCAAGGGCATCTTCTTTGCACATATTTGTATCATAAGGTTGATGAAATGTCTGAGCCAAAATAGAAGATGATGGAGAGATTTTTAGTTCTTCTCTTATTTTTCTATGTGAGGAAGCCCTAGTTTCCACCATTAACCTTGGGTGAACAATTAGAGAGAGATATGCCAACTAAGAGATAGTTTGATTTAGGAAAGATCAAGTGACAAAACCTTGTCAAGATTGGTTTTTGAAAAGATAGATTGGACGTAAATGAGGGATATTGTATTTGAGATGTATGGGTAGATGCCCAAACAATGGTAGACAAGAATTCACAACACTTAGCCATTTGAAGATATTAAATCAGGGTTGGTTTTGAAAAGATCTTGACATAAGATGAGATGGGATTCAGACTGATCAATCGGATGAAAAATCAAGCTCAATTGGTCACTTTACGAAAAATATGGTGAATTTGCTGTTGCTCTGCTTTGTTCCTGACATAGTGAGAATTTTGACAAAATTTGGATAATAATTGTTGGTTGACTGAATTTTTGACAAAATTTTGGCTTTCTGACAATTTTTGGGACAAATGTTGTACGAAAGTATCTAGGCTTGTACGACACTGAATGAGGTCTGGCACGACAATTGCAAAGACTCGTACGATAAATGACACCAATATTAATTGGTCACTTTAGAAAAATATGGTGAATTTTTTGTTGCTCTGCTATGTTCCTAATGCAGTGAGAATTTTGATAGAATCTGGATAATAATTATTGGTTGATTGAATTTCTGAGAAAATTTTGACTTTCTGACAATTTTTGGGACAACTATCGTATGACAGTATCCGAGCTCGTACGACACTGAATGAGGTCTGGCACGACAATTTCAAAGGCTCATACAATAAATGACACCAGGATTTGTCTTATTAAGGGTTTGTAACAAGACTCGTATGACATAGTATAGGTTCCCGTACGACAATTCGGGGGTTCTGGAATAATAGTTGAAAATCAATGTGATTCTTGTATGACAATTGCAAACTCAAGATGACAATTTATACCAAAAAGGGATTTTCTTTCAAATTTTTCAAGTTGTTCAACTGTTCAGTATTTTTGGTATCAAATTATTTGCAAGTTTTTCTATCCAGGTTTTTGGAAATATATGTATTGGATTGTATTAGGTTGTTTAACATAGCAGTAGGCTCACAATCATAGAAAACAGAGGGAACTAACTCAATGAATAAATCACACCTATCTTACCCTAGCTAGGAGAAGAGATGTATTGCTTACTCGTTGACTTAGGAACACACACATGGACTCCTCAGAATATACAGGTCCAACAACATGCAATGGATGTTGAAGCCCATATTAGCCAAGTTCAAGCATCGAAGAGGGCTTGATATGATGAGTTTCTTGGGGTGATTACTATTCACCTCACAAAAGCACTACAAATCCTTTGGGGGTGGATCAATGGAATACTAGCTTAGGCTTTTAATTCAAGGCATCCTTTCACAATTGTCTCCCATATTCTCGCAAGCAGGATTTAGGCTGTTAACCCTATGAGCACTATGATCACTATAGTCTCGCAAGCAAGATTTAAGTAGCTCCACTCTACACAAAATCAAAGTGTGTTCATGGAATGAATCCAAGGAACAAGAACAACTATGTCTTCTGAGGCTTTAAACTCAAGGAAGCATCAAATTTTATAGTGGGGTGGAAGAGTCAGCATAAGACTTGTCCCCACTTGGGTTGTTCCTAGGAGCTTTTTACCTCTCCAGCATGCCCTCTAAAGGATTAATTGAAAAGTGAGGTTGGGGACCACAAGATCTGGGTTTTTGATTCTCTGAAAGAGAAGAGCATAATCCCCTTACCTTTTCCTTTTCCCTATCCAAAACACGTCAAGAAGATTAATCTAGAGACAGTACACAAACTAGCACTAGAGAAGATACCTTCTGGGTTTCTGATTCTCCTAAGAAGGAGAAGATTATAATTCCGTCAATATTTTCCTCAATGGAAATAAGCGCATGTATCTAATTAGCTAAGTGCCTATGAAAAATTGACATCTAAGAAAACAAAATATTTGCTCGTGGAAGATTAGGCAACATGCAAAACCACATGTTAGAAATTTTGTTGAATGAGCATCTTTGACCAACAATTTTTAGAAAATGGGGTTATCTGCAAACAAGGGATTGGAAGTCAAGACAAGAAGAGGCTAGAGAATCAGGTTTTTATGCTCAAATCTTTGTCTATTATCCTGTAAAGATGCGTTGGCTACACAAATGATCAACCAAAAACAAACAACAATTGTTAGGGTTAGCTGTTAGTTAAAATTTGAAATCCAAATCTCAAAAACTACCCAAAAATTTGATACGACTATTGAAAATTGGTGTCAAAACTTGTACGACACTATACCAGCTCCCATACGACAATCCATGCATGATACAATTCTAGGTTCCTGTACACATGATAATTGAAAGCTCATACGACAATACGTATCAACTAGTATGACAATGTAGAATATCATTTGTCGTACGTCAAATAGAGGGTTCTGGTATGACAACTTGCAAATGTCGTACGAGATTGTACTGAAGAAAAAAATAAAAATAAAAGCTTGAATTTCAAATGTCAAAAAAATGAGATTTTGATGATGGAAACCCGCTGTCAGACCCCACGGTGGGTACCATAAATGTGCTTGTGAAATTGTACCTATATGCAGAACACAACACTTCAGTAAAACATTATAGGTTAACAAATCAAAAAATTTGCAAATTATATAAGTATCGTTAACCACGTGATTTACTGCCTTCTAATAGATGCTAGTATGATATTCTCAAAAATAACCGATATCAGTGACGATGTAACACCTAAATGAAGGATTTGAATGATGAGAACTAATGAAAGATGAATGCAGATTAATCTATATTTTGATATTTTCTATGCAATATGGATGAAAAACTATAGGAAATGATCTAAAATTGTATGAAAATGGAATGCAATCTAATCTAGAAATGCTACAAATTCTATGAAAATGAATGAAATGATGATAAACAAGAATCTCAAAATTGCACAATCTCACAATTCGCTAGATTGCATGAGCAAGATTCTCCAAATTCGCGGTCATTTGTAAAGGACTAAGCCTCATTTATATAGAAATCCAGGTTCTGTGAGAACTCATGAAAAACCAAAAATCTCTCCCTAATCAACTCAAATTGATTGTTGAGTTATCAAAAAATTAGAAAGAGTTAACTCACAAAATCATGCAAAATCAGCTTTTTAACTTAAATCAGGAGTTCAGATCACTTTTTAACTCACAATCACACGTTGGCTTGAAAAAGTTAACAAATTGAATTGAATAGTTGATTTAAAGTTTAATTGCTTTTCAGATTGTGCATGGATAATTATGAATTTATTTAATATTCCATGTGTTTTGTTCCCAACTTATCTGATTTTTGAATAAAAATTACTGATTTATGGGTTAATCAATTATTTAATCAAACTTTATCCCAAAACTATATCATTAAATTTGATAACTTGATTTAATCAATTATTTTTAGAATTTTGATTTATTATAAAATAAAAACAATATTAATTAGGAATAATTTCAGTTAAATCTAATTAAATAATTAAGTGGCATAATTAAATTAAATTAATGAAATATTCAACATATTTAATTAATTAACTTTAGGATAAATAAAATAATATCATTTATCGTGAAATAATATTTAATTAAAGATAATTAAAATAAATTAGGAATATTTAGGAATATTCCTTGATGCAAAATTATGATAAAATCGATTAGGGTTTTGATGATTTGATGTGTAGATGTGCCTTCTGTTAGGACTTTAGAGTCAATTTCGATCGATTGGTCGATGTAGGAGGTCAATGGTACTGAAGCCCATTTTTGGGGTATTACATTTATTAGTACATAAAAATCAATCAAAATCATAACGATTAAAATCAAATTATTTCTTCCTAATCATAAAGAGTTTGATCTATGTTAGTATGCTCTCAGAATTGTGCATAGATCAACGACATTAAAAATATGAAATGGAAGATTCAAATGAGATTCATTTAACATGAAAGCAATTAAGATGAATTAAGCTATAATTACGATGAAGAATTGATGCAAGAAGTAGAAGAATTGATCTAGATTTTAGAATTCAAAATAGCAGAGTTTCCTTATGCAAATGATCTAGATATGAAATGAATTAAATTAGCTTGGTTTTATAGATTTCCTCTTGGAGGGAATGATTGAATTTAAATTCAATGGTTGAGATTCATCCTCGATGAATGGTTGATATTGATTCTCACTTGATCCATGTGAGCGATCCTTGCGATTAGCTCCCATTGGTTGGAATTAACTAAAAATGGTAATAAGATAATTAACTACTATCACTAGCCATAGGTGTTTTTGAGTTTGATTTGATTAACTGACTAGGATAATTAATTAAGGAATGATTCTCGATGATTGATCATAGATGATTGATTATTGATGAATTATGTAATTAAATCGATCTAATTCAATTACACAATTATGCTTGAGATTAGATTGATTTGGTATTGATTACTTGATTTTAAATTTAGGGCATATAGTTTAGCTAGACCATTTTTAGGTGATTACATTTGCCCCTCTTTAAATCATTGTCTTTTTGTGGGTTGAAAGGATAATAAGATAATTAATTAATCCACATTAATTAATATCACTAGCCATAGGTGTTTTTGAGTTTGATTTGATTAAATGACTAGGATAATTAATTAAGGAATGATTCTTGATGATTGATCATAGATGCTTGATTATTTATGAATTATGTAATTAAATTGATCTAATTCAATCACACAATTATGCTTGAGATTAGCTTTATTTGGTATTGATTACTTGATTTGAAATTTAGGGAATATAGTTTAGCGGACCATTTTTAGGTGATTATAGGTACCTGTAGATGCGGTGAACCTAACCCATTGGGAGCACACGTAGACAAGAGAATGTTAGTCCTAAAATAGCATGAAACATATAACAAGTAATTCACACACACCACCTCCAATTGAGCCAAAACGGGTGCACCTAAGCCCCGTTTGATTTGCTCATTTTGGAAATTGTGGATGTGCTCTCCAAGAACAATGAGAGTATCCCCAATGCAATATTAAGATGATTAAATCCTAAATACAACCCGATGGAGACCTCAAATGATGCAATAAACTAGTATGAAGAACTATCTTGCAACAAAGGTTCTAATGATGAAAATGATGAAGATTAAGAGCTAGAGATGATATGAAATGCAAGTTTGAGATTCTTTAACCATTAAGCATGATATGTGATTGAAGTTGAAAGGAAATTAAAATGCAAAAATGAAACTAAGATCCATTATCCATTAATATTATGCTATGTGAGCTAATATTGAAAGAAAGAAACAAGAAACTAATAATGCTAAAATGCTATTAAATTCTAGAGCTAAACTAACATGATAACAATGCATGAAAAATGAAAGATGAATTGCTCATAGAGAGGCCTCTATTTATAGATTTTTGGAATGAGAGAGAGGGCTTGGATGAGGTGGGACCTTTGTGGCATCCACATAGGAGTCACATAGGCTAGAGGGGATGGCCATTTTAAAAGGTCAAGTTGAGACAAGATGGGAATTTAAGGTTTGAGTGGCTCAAGGTTGATCACACATGTGTGAGAAAATTTGGGGAAGAGTGAAAGGGAAAAAGATGTAAGAGAATTTAAGGAAGTTTGGTGGCTTCCTTGGGAAGAGTTGCTCACACATGTGTGAGAAACCCATTAGCTCTAATGAGGTTAGGAATCACCTTTTAAGTGAGGTTAGGAGTGATTAGGTGGAAAAGTAGGTTTAACAAGTGAGGTGATGGGTGTAGGATAGGATTTAGGTAGGGATTTAGATTAATCCAAGCTTAGGAGAATATTAGGATTTGGGAGGATTTAAATAAATAGAGATTTATTCAACAAGGGATTTATGAGGGATATGTATTAAAATAGGTTTAATACATTAGAGAGGAGAGTATTAAAATTAAAATTAAATACTTTAGGTAGTGATCCCAACTTAATTAAATAATTATAATTAAATGGGTAGAGGAATATGACCATAATTATTAATTAACTAAAATTAATTACGCTGTCACAAGATTTATTAATTAAATAAATTTAATTAATATGAATTATTTTTAGGTGTCTACTTTTTACCCCTCTTTGATGCGATGCCACAAGTGGTGTTGTGTCAAAGAAAATAAATTTTTTTCCCCAGGCAAGGTTAGATGTCGTAGTGAAGCAAAAATGGTAAGAGGTTGTGCCCCCTTAAGAAAATAACGCAAAGAAAAGCTTTGTGGAATTTTATCGAAAAGGACCCAAAGAGGGAAGGGATGGGGGAGAAGAGAGGGATGAAGAAAGGAGGAGGGGGAAGGGATAAATAGTTGTCATACCATGAGAAAAGATGCATAATACAATATGATTCTAAATGTAGCTAACAAGACTTGGGGATTTCATTGTGTTAATATTGGAGAGAAAAACCTCGTTTAATATAGAAATATTAGAGAGTGACCAAGGTTACTAGGAACTCAAGCCCTTATCACCAATGTTGTAGAGGACTGACACAACAAACATGCAAGGGTTTCTCAACTGTCAAGCATGAACCCAGGAGGAGGTTTGGTGGAAATGATGCAGAGGAATCCACAAACAAGCAACATTTCACAAGTGCACCATGTAACCAAGAACATCACATGTGGGATGTGAAAGGGTCACACCTAAATGATTCATAGGAAGAAGAAAAAATGATCAAAAGAGACTTGCCCTAGATTGCCCTTATTCGTAGCACACCATGATATAAAGGATCATGGTGACCTTGAGGAGAGGAACAATGAGAAGCCTTCAAAAAGATAACCAAGAACCAAATAATGCAATCCAAAATCAAAGTGATAAATCCAAGAGATATTCTTTTCCAAATGAGATCAATTGATTGACTGATTAATTAAGGTATTAGGTTAAAAATGAGGAAGGATTCATCCTACAAGGACCTGTTGGTGGGATTTGTGCTGAAAAAATGTGGCTTAGAAAAATATGAAGCTGAGATAATCATTGGATTAAGGATAGGGCTTGAGGAAGTTGCTGAAGTACAAGGCTGGGAAGGACATCTCAATTGATCATATTCTATAGGATAGATGAGGATATGTATAATAAGATGTGACGATATAGTACAGAAGGAACATTAGATATGTACAATAGATATATACAAAATCTTAGGGATTAGGATAGGTCAATAGTGATGGAGATATATACAAAGCTCAGGATGCAGGGAGAAGATATCACTATACAAGTATTATACATAGGAAGCTTAGGATACAAGATAGGAAGTCATCTATTTGTTGCATATGCTAGATGTGTGCTATAAAAGTGTCACACTTTTGTGAATCATTACATTCAAGATCACTCAAGAATGAGGTCTCAAATAGCGATTCACAACTCTCTATTCCTAGAGTGCAAGGGTTTGTATTAGAGGCCCTCAGATTGACCTAGTTATGCCCATGCAAGTACACCAAGAAATGAGAGATTCAAAGATGAATAGAAAGTATGCTAATCTCCATGATCATCAAGTTATTGCATGCAATGAAAACTAGTCTAGATGATAACAATGGAAGAAATAAACTATTCTATTGAAATGAAAATATTGCAAGTTCTTGCTAATTATGCTATGTGGATTAAGCTAGAACAATGAAAGGAAACATGAATTTAAACTATTATGTAAATGAATTACTAATTTAATCTATGGATTGCCATGAGGCATGAGAGAAGAAGACAAGAAGAAAGAAGTCTCAAATATCCAAGCTCCAAATGTGCTCAAAAGCTTCTTCCAAGATTGCTCTCCAAACTTGCAGCATAACAATAACATGAAAATTTTGGGATCCGAAATGAGAAGGAGAGGGTTCCTTATATAAGAAAATGTGGAAGAGAATGCATCTCCAAGAGCAATGTGGGATAAATCCAAAAAGAGAAAATAAAGCTCATTTTTTAGAAAGTGTGGAGAGAAAAGGGATTTTCTTTATTTTTAATTATTTGTTTCCTTTTTTTCATCACAAAGAGCTTTAAGTAGATTTTTTTTTAAAATTTAAAAGAAGGATTCTCTTTTAATTAAACAAGATAACATTATTTAATTAAAAGAGAGATATTATTCTAAATAGGATAAATAAAAGAAGGATTCTCTTTTAATTAAACAAGATAACATTATTTAATTAAAAGAGAGATATTATTCTAAATAAGATAAAATTATTTAACTAAAAGGGATTTTAATTAAATAAAATTATTTTATTTAAGAGATATTTCTTTTTCAATTAAATAAGGTTATTTTATTTATTTAAGAGAGAATATTTCTTTTAATTAAATAAAATTTGTTGATGAAATTATTGAAAGAATCAGGAAAAGGATTTTTGTTTTATTTTTATTTGATTTATTTTCTTTTCCATCACAGATTTTGCTTTAAGTGGGGATTTTATTTATTTAAAAGAGGAATTATCTTTTAAATAAATAAGATAAGTTTATTTAATAAAAAGAGGAATATTTAATTAAATAAGATAAAATCATTCAATTAAAAGGGATTTTAATTAAATAAGATTATTTCATTTAAGATATTTCTTTTAATTAAATAAGCCTATTTTATTTATTTAAAAGGAAATATTTCTTTTAATTAAACAAAATTATTGATGAAATGATCAAACCTTAGAAATATTTGAATTATTGATTTAATTGCGATTTGATCAAGGAATTGATTTGAAAATTGCAAAGCATTGATTCAGGAAATTGATAAATTAATAAATGGGGCCCAAAGTCTAGGCGACCATTTTAGGGTGCATACATTTGCCCCTCTTTGACTAATGTGAGATCGATTTGGGATCACATGTGGTCAAAGAATGGAATTGAAATGTGAGATCGATTTGGGATCACAAAACAACCCAGATGTGTGTTCGACAAATGGGAACACATCAAGACAAACATAAGATGATTTAAAAAAGACAAGGCCAACACCCCTGTAAATAGGTAATTGTCAAGTCTCAAGCAAGGTTTGATTGATAGGTTTGATAAAGCTGAATCAAGGATTTAAGTTTGATGGGTACTGCCCCCTCATGATCGAAATCGAAATGAGATAGAGAAGAAATAGTAAATTGATAATTTTGATTAGATCAAACTAAAGATAAGGTTCTTGATGTAAGATGAAAGATAAGGATCACAGAACTAAGGTAGATCATTAAGCACGAAAGATTATGCCCCAAGGTTGAATTAGAAGAAAAGAAGTGGGATGAAAGTGAATGGAAGATAGAAGTTTGGAAGAGATGGAAAGAAATGGAGAGAAGAAAGAGAATTTGCCTCAAGAAAGAGCATGCCCCAAAATCAATCAACTGTTTAAGATAGGAAATTTTGATTGAGATCACGAAAGAAGATAAGGAAATGAAGATCAAAATGTGATCACAGTTGATTAAAAGTCCACAAGAAAGATGAAGGAAAACCCTCTCAAACTCATAATGCAGCCTAAAAATGCAAATTAATCATGAAGTCTAACAATGCAAGCTACATGAAAATGCAAAGGTGTACTTGCAATAGGGCAACTGTAACATAGGATTTTATGTTCATCATTCATTAGAGAATGTAAAGAACTTATTTTCATCATTGGGTCATTATTAACGGACATCAGAAAATCACACAATCATCACTAGTCACAAGCGCAACTATGAAGATATGAATATGATTTATATCGCATTGGAATGTGGAAAGATTCTAACATAAGCATCAAAGACATAAAGGTCAAGATGACTTCGATGTTAGCTTACCCAATTTAATGTAGTAAAACCACTCTCGCATCAAGGCATAGATGCCAGGATGACCATAAGAATGGTTGTGCAAAAATAATCAAGGATGATGCCTCAAATCTCCTAAGTGTGTCTAGGGAATAACAAGAGACACTCAAGAGCTTTGAGAGCACACCCACAAGAAGAAAGCAACAAAAACATGCCCCATGCCCCAAGTCCTCTAGCTATACATCACGAAGAGACTTATTAGACAAGGATACTCAACGAAAATCAATAATAGTCAGCACACAAAGAAAAGATCATGACATAGCTCAAGCATTAAGTGTTGTGTTTAAAAATTTAAGTGTGTTCACTGATACTGAGTTCCAAGGATAAGGTTCAAATGCTTGCAAATAGGTAAAATCACATGACAAAACTGGGTAAGACCAAACTGATAAGTGTTGAAAAACACTCGATGTCAAGGGTTGTGTTGAAAAACACAGTTGGGGTGGTGTCCTAAAGACTATCATATCCAAGAGACCAAAGCTAACATAGGTATGACCCCTAGACAAAGACAAAGACCAATTCCAATCCAAGGTAACAAGGACAAGGCAAGATGGAGAAAGGCTAAGTGTCGAGGACACATGCTAAGAAACAAGGGTGCAAAGGCCTGAAGTAGCACCCGTTTCCAGGTTTTCACCACTTGGATTTTTTTTTTATTTGCAATTTTTTTCAGGACTTTTTACAATTTTTTTGTATTTTTGCTACCAAGGTGCCTATTTCCAGGTTTTCACCAAGGCACTTTTTCTATTTTTGTTTTTGAATTTTTGAATTTTTTTGATTTTTTTGGTATTTTTGGAATATATAATTTTTTTTGGAGATACATCAAAGTGCCTATTGCTAGGTTTTCACTAAGATGATCATTTTTTCAAGACTTTTTCTGATTTTGAGAATTTTTTCAACATCATATATGAATTTTTTTGGTATTTTTTCAGGATCAATAAATATGTACAAAGGATGCCCCTAGATAGAATGGGCATCATGGATAGAACTTCTTCAAGTGTAAGATATTGATAGGCTCAGGGAGCTACTCCCCCTCTTCAGTCGATAGTAAATAAGCACATGTCCCAAAAGCTACTATGATGATGTAGGGTCCAAGCCAATTAGGTTCAAATTTTCCCTTTTGTTTTCTATGTTGTTGGTTCTTAGGATTTTCTTGTAAGACAAGATCTCCCATTTGGAATGCTCTAGGGTGAACCTTTTTGTTGAAGGCTTTGGACATCCACTTTTGATAGACCCTCATATGGTCAAATGATGCTTTACGCTTCTCATCTAGAAGTTCTAACTCTTGCAGTCTCATGGCGTGGTAGTCTTCATCGGTAACTAGACCTTTGAGAGAGACTCTAAGTGAAGGAATCTCAACCTCTAAAGGTAACACTGCTTCAACACCATAAGTAAGGGAAAAAGGAGTAGCCCCTGTTAGAGTATGAATACTCATTCTATAAGCCCATAAGGCTGGATTTATCTATAAATGCCAATCCCTACCATTCTTATGAATTGTTCGATGCAGAATTTTGAGAATGGTTTTATTTGAAGCCTTTGCTTGTCCATTTCCTTGCGGGAAGTAAATGGAGGACCAATGTTGTTTTATCTTGAATTTCTTGCAGAGTTGTGTAAGGTCCTTATTTTTAAATTGACCTCCATTGTCAATGATTATCTTAGATGGCACTCCATATCGATAGATGATATGGTTCAAGATAAACAGAGAAACTATCTTGCTTGAGGCAACAGAAAGTGGAACAACTTCTACCTATTTGGTAAAGTAGTCAGTAGCAATGATGATAAATTTATGTCCACTTGATGAGTTGGGATGAATTTGCCCAACAAGATCAAAGGCCCAAGACTGAAATGGCCAATGAGATATGGAAGGAATGAGCTCCCTGCCTGGAGCATGTATCAGGTGACCATGTTTTTGACATTTTTCACATGATTTCACAAAAGCTACCACATCCATCTGCATGGTAGGCCAATAATACCCCACCCTAAGCAACCTTCGAGCCATGGAAAGACCATTAGAATGTCCCCCATAGATGCCCTCATGAATATCAACTAGCGCTTGATGAGATTCCTCCTTTTCTAAGCACCTAAGAAGTGTCCCATCTAAACCCCTCCTATACAAATCACCAGAGATGAGGGAATGGCGAGAGGCATTTTGGGTTAGGTTTCTTCATGTAGAGAAATTGAAGGTTTCAGGAATAATGCCATCACAGAGATATGAGTAAATGGCACCATATCAGGATTACTCATGACCAACAAGGGTACAGATAACATGGCCTTCTTGTGAGTCATAGATAGGATAGTGTAGCTCTTCCACCAGGAATTCAAATCTAGACTCATGCTGCTCTAACTCAAGAAGTGAAGCAAGTGTGGCCATAGCATTAGCTACTTTATTTTCTACTCTGGGGACTTGCTGAAATGTGATGAATGTGAAATACCATCTCAATGAATCAACCATTTTCTTATAAGGTACCAATTTCTCATCTTTGGTTTGATATTGTTCATTAACTTGGTTGACTATCAATTGTGAATCCCCATAGATGTGCAGTTCTATGATATTCCATTTAATAGCCATCTTGAGTCCATTTGTCAAGGCTTCATATTCAACAATGTTGTTTGTGCATGGGAACAATAGTTTGTAGGACTTAGGAATTGTGTACCCATGAGGAGAAACAAACAACACTCCAGCTCCTGAACCATTCTGCATAAAAGAGCCATCAAAGAACATCTTCCATGTTCTCTCAGTCATGTACATTAGGCGCTCATCTGGAAATTCAACTTGAATAGGCATGCTATCTTGAATTGGGAAATTAGCCAATTGATCTACAATGGCTTGGCCTTTTATAGCTTTGCACTCAACATACTCTATGTCAAATTCTGAAAGAACCATCATCCATTTAGCAAGTCTACATGTGAGGGCAACCTTACCAAGAAAATACTTGAGAGGATCAATTTTTGCTATGAGGTGTATTGTATGCGCAAGCATGTAATGTGGCAACTTTTGGGAAGCAAACACCACAACAAGGCAAGCTTTCTCAATACTAGTGCAATTGACCTCATATGCAACAAGGGTATGGATGATGTAATATATGGCTCGTTCTTTCCCAATGTCATCAAGTTGAGCTAATAATGCCCCCAAGGAAGATTCTATTTCTAAAACATACAGTATGAGAGGTTTTCCTAGGATAGGAGGCATCAAAATTGGAGGATTTTCCAAGTATTCCTTAATTAGATCTATGCTCCTTTGACAATCCTCATTCCAGACACATTTGACCCCCTTATGCAAGTTCTTATTGAAGGGTTGAGCTCTATCTACCAGTTGTGAAATGAAACTCCTAATAGATTGAAGATGTCCTTGCAGACTCCTCATTTGGCTAATGTTTTTGGGAGGTGGCATATCCAATATTGCTTGAACTTTCTCTGGGTCTACCTCTATTCCTTTAGCTGAAATGATAAATCTTAGAAGCTTTCCAGAGGTGACACCAAATGCATATTTTTTTGGATTTAATCTTAACTAAAATTTCTCCATACGATCTAGAATGAATTCTAAATCACCTAAGTGCATGTCTCTTTTCTTTGACTTAGCCAGGGTGTCATCCAAATAATCTTCCATATTCTTATGCATCATGTCATGGAAAATTGTTGTCAAAGCTCTTTGATATGTAGCTCCTACATTTTTCAATCCAAAAGGCATGATGTTCCAACAATAAGTACCCCATGCGCAAGTAAATGCAATCTTTTCCTGGTCCTCAAAAGCTATTTTAATTTGATTGTATCTAGAAAAACCATCCATCAAGGAATAGATCTCATAACCCGCCGTCATGTCCACTATCATGTCTATGTTGGGTAGTGGAAAATCATCCTTTGGGCATGCTCTATTGACATCTCTAAAATCTGTGTAGATTCGAATGGATTTATTATGTTTTGAAACTGGTACAATATTGGATATCCATTCTACATAGTCAATAGCCCTTATAAATCCCGCAATAAGGAGTTTTTCCAGTTCCACTTTGAATAAAAGAGAAATGTGAGGATGCATTTTCCTCAATTTTTGTTTAACTGGTTTAACACCTGGAGCTATGGACAAATGATGCATGATTAGATTAGTGTCCAACCTTGGCATGTCTGAATAAGTCCAAGAAAAATTGACTTTCTTTCTTTGTAGGAACTCAGTGTAGGCTTCTTTCTCTTGAGATGATAAGGATTGAGCCAAATGTACAATCTGTGGAGCCTCTTCTATACCCAAATTAATTGACTGTGTAGGCTCAACAAGCACTGACAATCTATCCTAAAAATAACTAAGGAGATGATCAAGTACCTCATCCGTAGGTGCCTTTGAGAGGTTTTCAACTTTGGATACGTCATTTATTTTTAATTTTTTTGGTTCTGACACCGCCACATAGTGGTTTTTGCCATCAGAACTCCTATTCTTTTTATTTTCTTTTCTCTTTATTTTTTGACTGAGGTACTTGATGTTTGGTTCAGTCATGCTAGTAGCTGGTTCACTGGTGGAAGAGACTATAGGTTCAATGGCATTTAGGTAACAGGTTATCTCATAGTCATTCTGGAAAGTTAAGAGCTTGGGCTCTTGATAACATTTGGGCCAATCAATGAGATGAGGATTAGCAAGGAGTAAGTCAATGGCTGGTTCAATGTTGTGGATACAGATGGTATCATCTTTGGTGACTGCAGAGTTAGAGTCTGTCAAGTATTCTTCTAAGTTACCAAAATTAGGATTCGGCCTAACAAGTGAAGAATCATCTACTAATGCAACATGCGGTTTCCAATCCTCTAGCCCTACACGTGACTCATCAGATAATTTGGGTTGAGAACTATAGGAATGGATGACATCAACACCCATGTCAACTGTGGAACAATCAGAGAGAGAGAGTCCCACTCATAGTCATGTGAGTCTATTTTTGAATCCTGGCTGGGATGTTTACACCATAAAGGCTTGAGACACCTTGATGTAGAAGCTTCGATGTCATGAAGGGTAACACCTTCTCTTGGGTCAATGTCTGATCCATCTTGTTCTATGCTTGCAACTATTGCATGAGTGGTTGGATTATTTGAATCTCCCCAAAGGAGACTAGTAGAAGGAATCCAATGATCACACATGTCTTGATAATTTGTCAAATTTGGTATGTACTATGATTCATCCTCACTATTCAACTCATCAAGGATAGGAATAGTATTCTTGTTATTATTCAAAAAACCTAGGCCAACCGTCTTCTTAGACCTATGTCCAAAAAGAGCATGATTGAGAGGTTCGGCTCTAGCATCTAATCTGTGACTGAGAGGGCCATGTCTAGGATAGCCCATTTGTTTGACCAATGTATATCCTCTCCCATAAGCCTTGGGAGAAGGAGAAAAGTTCTCATTGTGCATATACTTCTCTTTGTAGATCCAATCTTTAACAACTACTTCTTTCTCATCCTAGATAGGCACTGAAGACTCGACAAATGTGTCAAACAAAGTCATGGCCGAAGAAGAAGGTCTCATCTCTTGAGATGGCTTACCATAAGACCTAGGGGAAATGGGCATCTTTGTAAAGGAGTTAAGTTGGTATCCCCCCATACCAAGGTCTATTGATTTGAACTTATCTTTGCACTGTGCTAGAGTTGCATTGAAATCCTCTACTTCTTTATTGAGGGGAACATGGGTCCTTGCCGAAATGGAGTTGACAGATAATGTTCTATCCCCAGGTATACAAACTTATACTCCATTGTAGGGGAACTTAACACACTGGTGGTAGGTGGATGGCACTGCTTGCATCCCATGGATCTAGGGCCTACCAAGAAAGATATTGTATGCCAGAGGACTAGCATCAACAATTTGGAACAAAATGTCTCTCTCAATGGGGCCAATCCTGATAGGAAGAATAGCCAACCCCTTGGAACTCCTTTCTACCTCATCATAGACTTTTATATTGAACTTCTTTCTGGTATCGATCACTTCCTTAGAATAGCCCAAAGTTTTTAACAGACTCAAAGAACATATATTGAGCCTAGCACCCCCATCTATCAACACACACCTGACACGGGTTTTATGTATCATGACTTCGATGTGAAGGGAAAGATTATGCGGGTGGTTCAAGGCTTTGTCATCATCTTCTGAGAATGTAAGGTAGTGAGGACTAGTAATATGATTAACCATGCCTTGGAATTGGTCGACATCTAAATTGTTGGGAACATTGGCTATGCGCAAAGTATCCTCAAGGACCTATTTGTGTCTTGGGGACAACTCTAAAAGCTCCAAGATTGAAATCTGAGCTGGTGTTCTTTGTAACTAATCAACAAGGTTACAATTTGGCTTGGGGTTGATAGTTGGTTTTATGGTGGCATTCTTGTATACCACTAGCTTTGGTTTATTCGGCTGACCTGAACTGGGCCCTCTAATGACGACAGGGCCTTGACGTCTTGTGATCACATTAAGAACTTGGGATGACATCCTAGAGTGAGGACCCCTCAGCACCACAATATGTTCTTCATCAAAGATAGGGGGAGAGTTTGCATAGGATTCATAACCATAGGAATCTTTGTTCCTCGTCATGTTGACACTTTCCTCCACAACTTCAAGCATGTTGACAATATTTTCCACAACTATGTAGGTGTAGTTGATCATAGCCTTTCCATCCTTTGGTTTAGAGGTTTCCCCCTTCTCATACTTAGGAAATGACTCTTTAAAAGCCTTATGATCTACATTGGTATTCAACCCATCCACCTTAAGCTTTCCATTCTCAATGAGATCTTGGATAATGTGCTTGAGTTTCCAACAATTCTCAATGGTATGCCCAATGCCATTATGAAACTTGCAGAAAGCCTTTTCATCCCACCAATGTGGCTTAATGTCAAGTATGTAATGCTTTGTGGGATTTTGTGGATGCACAAGATTATTGGCAATGAGCATTTTGAAAACATCCTCATATGAGTCACCAAGTTTGGCAAATTGACATTTTTCTTTCTTGGGTTTCTCTTGATACCTTGGCCCGCTCTCTTGTTGAGGAGCTGCATTGAGCTTCATAGCTTGAACTGCACTGGACAAGTGGAGGACACCTTGATCCTTAGGTTGGGGAGAGTCCACAACTCCATCATTGACCACTTGTTTGTTTTTGTTCCAATGCACATTCTTCCTCTTATCCTTGCTAGAATTATTATTGTTTTGACCATTGTTGTTATTATTGCCATGTTTGGTCAAAATTCCTTGCTCTTTTAAAACATCCTCAATTCTGCAAGTGGTTTTGACCATGTTATTGAAGGAACTGAAGATCATCTTTTGAACCTAATACCGCATTTCAGGCACCAAGTTGCTGACAAGGATGTCAATTTTCTCATCTTCATGATTGGTCCTAGGATAATGAGAGCACTGTCACCTCCACCTTTGCAAGAATGAGACAAAGGGTTCCCCTTGGTTTTGCTTTAGGTTACATAGGTCCAACATAGTGACAGCTCTTGAAATATTGTACGCAAAGTGTTGAACAAATCTATGAACAAGCTCTTTGAAAGTCTTGATGGGGGGGGGGGGGTTATGTTGGTAAATCATTCCATTGCTTTCCCCTTAAGACTCCTTGGGAATAACCTCATCAGATAAGAATCATCTTGGTGAAACTCAAAGCTCATAGTGTAAAATTGGTGCACATGATCATGTGGATCACCACTACCATCATATTTGTCATATTGAGGGAGTTCAACCCTTCTAGGAAAATCGTTCATACTCACACTCTTGTCAAAAGGATTAGGACAAATCGAGTCTAGTGAGAATGAACTCTTAGGTGCCAAAAGTTTTTCCATCATTTTCTTCATTTGTCTAATTTCTTCTTCTTGTGATGGACTTTGTTTCTTAATTTTGTTATCCACATCAAAATTATAAGGGACTCTTGCACCCTTGTTGATTAGACTTTCAAGGAACTTATCTTTGTTTTGTTCCAAGTACTTCTCCACATATTGTTGGAAGAGTGACTCTTGTTGCATTCTCATGAAGTCCTGAGAATTAAGATCAAAGTCTGAGCTACTGCCCCCATGTTGAGAACTATGACGAGCATGCTGCGAAGGTTGCCTCGAGTTCCTAGGAGGTGTTTGTCTCCTATAATGGGCATGTTGTGAGGTCCTTCCTCTAGGACTAGGAGATCTTGAAGGGGTTCTTGAATGCCTTCTATTGCATGGTGTTTTGGAAGGAGTGGAGGAAGGAGAGTTGTTGCCACTATTGGTACCCCTATTGTTGAATTGGGTATTAAGTTGTTGGGCTAAAAGCCTATCTTGCTCTTCTTGAGAGGCTTTCCTTTCCAATTATAAAAAAGATTATCTCTCCACCTCAAGTTGTCTAAACTTTTCTTGCTTCGCAGCTTGCTCATCTAAAAAGGCTTTCTTCTCACGCTCAATCCATTTGAGTCTTTCACTTGTATACCTTGAGGTTGTTTGAAGTGGTGAGTTTGGTCTTGATTGTTTGAACAAGTCATTGGTATATGTTGCATTGACATGAGCATCACAAGGTTCATTATCTTGGTCTTCGTGTTGTGACCATTGTTCTGGGTGAGCTCGTCTCTCATGCCTTTTAGCTCTTTGATGTGCATCTAAGTACCTAGTATTGATGGGGGATGAACCAGGTTGAGCATCATGAAAGGAATTACCAAATAGAATGTTGTCTCTGTGTCTTTCATAGAGGTCATCAAGGTTTTTATCCATAGCTTCCCTCTCCTGCCGAGTCATGGTATAACTCATATCCATACCTAAATGAGAAGATGCTAAGGGGATCCTCAACTCAATAGACTTGCTCCTAGGTGATTGGTCAAATATAGGTTCCTTTCCCTTATGCTTTTGATGAGTTTGGACTGGGGGTAATTGATTCAAAGATGAATAGCAATCATGCTAATCTCCATGATCATCAAGTTATTGCATGCAAATGAAAACTAGTCTAGATGATAACAATGGAAGAAATAAACTATTCTATTGAAATGAAAATATTGCAAGTTCTTGCTAATTATGCTATGTGGATTAAGCTAGAACAATGAAAGGAAACATGAATTTAAACTATTATGTAAATGCATTACTAATCTAAACTATGGATTTCCATGAGGCATGAGAGAAGAAGACAAGAAGAAAGAAGTCTCAAATATCCAAGCTCCAAATGTGCTCAAAAGCTTCTCCCGAGATTGCTCTCCAAACCTGCAGCATAACAATAACATGAAAATTCTAGGATCCGAAATGAGAAGGAGAGGGTTCCTTATATAAGAAAATGTGGAAGATAATGCGTCTCCAAGAGCAATGTGGGATAAATCCAAAAAGAGGAAATAAAGCTCATTTTTTAGAAAGTGTGGAGAGAAAAGGGATTTTCTTTATTTTTAATTATTTGTTTCCTTTTTTTCATCACAAAGAGCTTTAAGTAGATTTTTTTTTAAATTTAAAAGAAGGATTCTCTTTTAATTAAACAAGATAACATTATTTAATTAAAAGAGAGATATTATTCTAAATAAGATAAAATTATTTAACTAAAAGGGATTTTAATTAAATAAAATTATTTTATTTAAGAGATATTTCTTTTTCAATTAAATAAGGTTATTTTATTTATTTAAGAGAGAATATTTCTTTTAATTAAATAAAATTTGTTGATAAAATTATTGAAAGAATCAGGAAAAGGATTTTTGTTTTATTTTTATTTGATTTATTTCCTTTTCCATCACAGATTTTGCTTTAAGTGGGGATTTTATTTATTTAAAAGAGGAATTATCTTTTAAATAAATAAGATAAGTTTATTTAATAAAAAGAGGAATATTTAATTAAATGAGATAAAATCATTCAATTAAAAGGGATTTTAATTAAATAAGATTATTTCATTTAAAATATTTCTTTTAATTAAATAAGCCTATTTTATTTATTTAAAAGGAAATATTTCTTTTAATTAAACAAAATTATTGATGAAATGATCAAACCTTAGAAATATTTGAATTATTGATTTAATTGCGATTTGATCAAGGAATTGATTTGAAAATTGCAAAGCATTGATTCAGGAAATTGATAAATTAATAAATGGGGCCCAAAGTCTAGGCGACCATTTTAGGGTGCATACACTAGATAATAGAACACCTTGGGAATTCATGTTGGTGATTGGGATGGGAGGTGTGGAAGTGGTGATGAGTGCATGAATGGGATGGGGGGATGAGAGTTTGATAGATAATGGAACGGTCCACTATGTATGGCGTCTATTTCTAGGTTTTCACCGACATACTTGCCTAAGGCGCTTGATTGCCAAGTTTTCACCATTGCACAATTGTTTCTCTTTACTCTGTTAATTTTTATTTTTTTTGAATTTTTTGGATGTTTTTGATATCATCAAGGTGCTTGTTTACCAGGTTTTCAACAAGATGATGATTTTTTAGGACTTTTTACAATCTTTATGGATTTTTTCAAATACATAGGAGATAATTCAAGTATTGAACCACTTCAGATGGATGATATTGATGGGATCATTTAGGGGATCCCCTTTATGTGTAGATAAATGATAGGATCCTAAGCCAAAACATGCTGTGACAATGTAAGGGCCCAACCAGGTACGCTCAAAATTTCCCTTCTTTTCTCAATTCACTTGTACTTTCTAATTTTATTTAAGGACCATGTCTCCCACCTGGAGTTGTCTTAGGTAGACTTTCTTGTTGTAGCTCCTTTTGAGTCAATTTTGGTATACTATTAGGTGATTATATTCTCATTGCCTCTTCTCATCTAACAGGTCTAGCTGGGTGAGGTGTGCTACCTGATAATATTCATCAGTAGTATAGTTTTTCATAGACACACACAATGAAGGTAGTTCAACCTCAATTGTTAAGAAAAATTCAACACCATATACAAGGGATTATGGGGTGGTGCCTGTGGGAGTGCAGAATGAAGTGCGATAGGCCTAGAGGACAGGATTGATTTGGAGGTGCCAGTTGCGGTCAGAATTATTGATGAATTTTTGGAGGATTTTTAGAATGGTTTTGTTGGTTGTCTCAGCTTGGCCATTTCCTTGAAGGAAGAATGGGCTTGAAAAATGGTGATGAATACATAATCTGGAACATATGTCATCCATATAAATGGTTTTAAAAAGGTGTTCCATGATTTGTACAAATGGTGGAAGGGTTGTCAAAGAGAAAGATGATATGGTAAAGGAGGAACTTAGATATTTCAAAGCCAGTGGTAAGGGTTAGTGGGATTCCTTCAACCCATTTTGTGAAGTATTATGTGGCAGTTATGATATACTTGTGTCCATCCAAGGAAAGGGGAGTTATCTTACAAATGAGGTCGAAGCCCCAACATGAGAAGGGCCAAGGTGGTGCAATAGGATGAGTCTTTCAATGGAGCATGGATCAATTTGGCATGCTACTGACATGGTAGGCACTTCTTTACAAACTTGCATACATTGTGTTCCATTGTTGGCCAATAGTACTCAACTCTGAGCAACTTCTTTTCTAGGACCATGTCACTTGTGTGGGCACCACAAATTCTAGCATGAACCTCTTGTAAAGCCAGGATGACCTTGTTTGAATCTAAACACTGAGAGAGGATGTTATGATATCCAAAATGATATAGGGTATTGGCTACGAGAGTGTAGCGAGAAGCTTTGTGGATAAGGTTTTGGCACTATGTGTTTGTGAGGTGGGGGGATATGATACCATTTTTTAGATAAGAATGGATGTCATGGTACCATGGGGACTAAGGACCAACCAAAATGCACACCATTTTAGAATCGACATTCTTGTAAGGCAGTGTGTAGCTTCTCGACTAAGAATTCATATTGCGTTGAATCTCAAGGGATCTCTAGTAAGGACCCGATGGTTTCCATGGCATCAAAAAATTTATTTTGTAGCTTGGGTATCTAGGTGAATTGTAGACTTAGGAACTATTCTTTCATTTTTTCCACCAATTCCTTGTAGGGTAATAGCTTGTCTTCCTTATTTTGAAACTCATCCAAGATCTGCTTGATGATTAGTTGTAAATCTCTGAACACTTGCAGTTTTATGATTTTCCATTGGACAACTATTTTGAGGCATGAGATGAGCACCTCATATTCTACAATGTTATTAGTGCAGGGGAATCCCAATTTGAATAACTTGGGGATGTAGTCACCTTATGGAGTGACAAAGAGGATTCCTGCCCCTAATCCATGAGATGTGTAGGAGCCATCAAAGTATAGCTTCCATATCAGCTATTCTTCGACCATGAAGTGATGTTCATCAGGGAAATCCATCACCAACAGATATACATCTACTAGGGGTGCTTCAACTAGCTGATCTGCAATGAGTTATCCCTTTATTTATTTTTTTGTCAATGTACTGGATGTTGAATTCACTCAGGAGCATAACCCATTTTACCATTCAGCTTGTAAGTGTTGTTTTTGACAATAGGTACTTGAGTGGGTCTACCTTGGAAATGAGCTTTATGGTGTTGCTGAGTAGGTAATGCCTAATATTTTGAGTGGCAAAAACCACCGCAAGGCATGCCTTCTCCATGGATGAGTAGTTTATCTCATAGTTGATAAGTGTGCAATTGATGTAGTAGATGGCTCTTTCCTTACCGTTATCATCAAGCTGGGCTAGGAGTTCCACCAGTTCCATTGTGGTTGTTGATATGTATAGGATGAGAGAGTGTCATGGCATTGGCAGTACAATAATATGTGAGTTGGCTAGGTACTCTTTGAGTTTCTCAAAACTCTGTTGGCATATTGGATCCCACTTGAATATAATATCCTTGTAAAGTATATGTGTGAATGGTTGACATTTGTCGGCCAACTATGATATGAATATTTAGACTGATTGTGGTTTTCCCTATAGGCTCCTTAGTTTCTTAAGTATTTAGGGAGGAGGCATTTCCATTATAGCCTTGACTTTCTTGGGATCAATCTTGATGCCTCATTGTAATACAATGAACCCTAATAGTTTACCTTATGTTATGCCAAAGACACACTTCTTTGGGTTGAGCTTTAGGCCATAGTGACATAGATGATCAAATAAATGCTTGAGGATGTCAAGGTGTTACAACCATATCTTTGATTTGGGGAGAATGTCATCCACATAGTCCTTAAGTATTTTATGTATCAGATCATGGAAGATGGCTACCATTTCTTTCTGGCATGTAGCCCCTGCATTCTTTAATCTGAATGACATCATGTTGTAATAGAAGGTGCCCCATGGTGTTGTGAATGCTGTCTTGTGTTGGTCCTCTTCTACTATATGGATATGATTGTATCCTAAGAAGCCATCCATGAGTGACAACATCTCATAACCAGCAGTGAGATCAATGATCATATAGATTCTTGGTAGGGGGAAGTCATCCTTTAGACATGCTTTGTTCAGATTTATAAAGTCTGTGCAGATCCAAATTTCCCTGATAGCTTGGTCACTGGGACCATATTAGATATCCATTCTAAATAGTTAATAGCTCAAATAATTTTTTCTTGCAGGAATTTTTATAGTTCTTCTCTGACTAACATGGGTACTTTGGGATGCATCTTGCAGAGCTTCTGTTTGACTTTTTTTGCATTTGGATCCACCACAAGGTGATGAACAACTAGGTTTAGATCTAGCCCAGACATGTGAGTGTATGACCATGAAAAATCTATGGTTTCTTCTTGGAGCAGTGCTGCAAAAGCTACTTCTTCGCCCTTAGTTAAGGATGCTGCAATGTATGTGATCATCAAAAACTCTTCAGTCCCCAAGTTGACTAGCTTGGTGTCTTTGATTAGAATGGAGAAATCCTCTGGTCTTTAGTTGTGGATGGGAGGAAGAGGAAAGTCTTCATCTTCTAGCACCTCAAAGAGGTTTTCACTAGAAGACACACCCTTTGTTTTTACTTTTTTCGAGTCAAAATGTGCCCTAGAGGGGTTGTCACAAAAAGAATCATTCTTTTCTATTTTATTTTTCATTTTGGGGCTAAAGACTTTCTCTTCCCCAAGGTATCCTTTGGGGTCGAGCTTGTAGACACATACTAATTTGTGCCCCCAATCGGGCTATTTATCTGATGCTCCTATGAATCTTATGAGTGCTTCCTCACTTTGGAACTCATCGATGTGTGTGATGCTTAGTTGGTCCCATTCTATGAGTTCGAGATGGATGAGGGTGAGGTTGATAAGGTTAATAAAAAGTTGAAGAAGGACAAAATTTCCCAGGAAGGTTTTGTCATCGAATATATCATCATAGGATTTATTTTCTTCTTATTCAGGGATATCTTTGACTTCTACAAGTTTGTCCTAGATATTCAAGAGGGTAGCGTTAGGAAAGTTGGTGCCCCTAGTCATGGTATTGGGTCCTTGTATATGTAGGCAAGGGGTATTGAATCTAAGGCCTTGATGTTTGGGATTATGTGAGGCTTCCAATGGATCTTTCATGCCTCCTTCTTTGGGTCCTAAATGACCACCTTGATAGTTCCATTGTTTTGTGGCCCATTTACATGATGTGGGGTATTTACCCTTGAAATACCCAAGGAGATTAGTGTTTGGAGGTGGGGGATATTTGTACAAACATATGTTAATATTGGGGTCCATCTCTTGTTTATTAAAGATGCCATGTGGAAAAAATGTTGACGGCCCTAGTTTCTTTACTTAGGGCTCTACTTGAGGGAGTTTTCTATGGTGGCATAGGTGACCTTGGGTGTGTAGATCAAGTGAGAGGGCTCCTACTATGAAGGTGTTAGCTAGGTTGTATTCACCACAAACCCTATTGTTGATCTTGATAGTGGAGAGTGTGGAGGCCAGGATTGTCTCTGGATCATAGTGGGATCAGGATGAACTGGCAACAAAAGTGCTGATGTCGATTCCAGGATAGCGGGTGTAGTGGGAAAATGATGTTTCCAATGCATGAAAATATGCAAAGGGTTGGGGATCACCGTGGATGGTGACTTTAGTTCCCTAATGTGGAGTCTTGATGCAGTAATGGTAGGTGGATGTGACAACTTTGATGGAATGAATCCATAATCAGCCAAGGAGGATGTTATATGGGAGATCAAGATCAACATGGAAAAAAGTCTCTTGAATTGCTGGGCCCATCTTGATGGGAAAAAATATAGTACCTTCTAAGGTATGTTCCAAGTTGTCATAAGCTTTAATGGTGATGACCTCATGTGAAATATCAGCTTCTGTGTATCCCACTTGATGGATGAACTTCAGTGTGCACAAATTTAGGGCCAAACCATTATCTGTCATGACCATTTTGACAATGAAGTCATTTACCATGATGACAATATAGAGAGGGAGATTATGATCAGGTTCCATGGATGGCATGTCAGAAGGCTGGAAGGAAAGGGCACATAATGCAGACAAGTGCACCATGAGGTTCTTGAAATGGATGGTGTTGATGTCTGTGGGGAAACATGCCTCTTGAAGGGCATTATTGAGGATATCTTGGTGAATGAGTGAAATGTGGAGAAGGTCAAGGATGGAGATTTGGGAAGGCATATTCCCAAGGTGTTCCAAGGGGTTGTATTCCACATTAGGTGTGGGCATGGGATTGACACTGACAATATATATCCTACCTCTATGTGTGGTGATTGCACATTGAATGTCAACACCTTTGACATGGATGCCATTGACTATTGTCTCAACTTGGGATATGCATCCAAAAAAAATATTATAGTTGATATAGGTAGTGGTGTAGTCTTTTACATTGACATGGTCACCTTGCTTTCCTTTTCCTTGGTTCTCGGGTGGTGGGTTAGCATTGACTGCATTCTTACCTGTGTTGTATTAAGGAAACACATTTTGATAGATTTGTAGGTTAGCATTGGGTGAAGGCTAGGTAGGTGAGTCTATTGTGATCTCCTTCTTGTCAATGAGATCTTAGATGTAGTTCTTGATCTTCATGCAATTTATGGTGGCATGTCCTTTGACATGATGATAGTCACAATATTCATTTTCTTTGTACCACACTAGTTTGGGGGTCAACTCATTGAATTGATGGGTTTGGGGGTAAAAAATCAGGTTGGTGCTAGCCATTAGACATAATATTACATCCAAAGGTTCCTTGAGAGGGGTGAATGTGCACTTTTGATTGTTTTGGATGCGAGGCTTGTTCTGACCTTGGGTGACTGATATGGAATTGGTCTGATTGGCTAGATTTTGACAATGCTGCATGGGATGCTAGTAGGATGGTGCTGGTTGATGATAGGTAGGATTAGGTGGTGTAGGACTGACCACAACAATTTGGACATGTTTGGTGTCAGTAGTTCCATCTATAATGACATTCTTTCTCTTATTCTAGTAATGAGACCAATCATTATTGGGCTTATCTTGTGAGCTTTCTTTGTAATGCTTGATTGTGTCATTTTCCAAGAGGCCTCACACAATATCCATGCCTTTTCCCTTAATGTCCTGGTAAGTTTGTATGCAATTCATTCACATGAAGTGGGATAACTTCAGATGTAGATTGTCAATGAAGATGTTGGTGAGATACTTTTCTAGCGGTGGATATGATAACCTCATGGTGAGGTTCTACCATCTTTGCAGGTAGTCAGCCAAGATCTCACCTCCCTTTTGTTTTGAATTGCATAAGTCCAAGAGGGATAGCTCATTTTTTACGTTGTGTGCATATTGTGCTACAAACTTCTCAAAAAGTTCCACAAATGTTGTGATTGACCATAGGGTATTTTATAAAACTACTTGATAGCGGTTCCTCCCAAGCTCTTGGGAAAGAGGTGCATGAGGAAATTGTCACTATAATCAACCTCTTGGCACACCATGTAAAATTATTTAATGTGGTTGATTAGATCTCCCTTCCCCCGATACTTATAAAATTGGGAGTTTCAAATGCTTGGGGAAGTGAACCATTGTGATAGATCTGTCAAAGGGATAGGGACAAACCTCTTCAAACTTGAATGTATTAATTTTAGTTCTAGCTCTAAGCCCCTTGAGAGAATTCTTCATTTCTTCCCATTCTGAATTGACATGCATTGGAGTGGGTACTCCCATAGGGAAGGGATCCAATGGTGTAGGAGAATATGGATGGTTTTGAGGTGGATATTGTAGGATTTGATGGGGGATTTCCTAGCTAAGTAGGCAAGCAAGAATTTATTTTGAGGTGGTGGCTGGGAAATGTATTATTATTGAGGTGTGGTGGCATATTGTTGTGCCAAGTATGGTGTTTCTTGTTGTTTCTAGGGATGAGGGGATGTTGCTTTTGTATTAGGAAGTATTGTTGTTGTGGTGGAGGTAGGTATAATGGTGTGAATTGATGATGGGATTATCCTTGTGCTTGGCCAATGTAGGTAGGGTGCATCCCTGCATTATTGAGCCGAGGAATAGGTCCCTAGATGCTAGTGATGGGGGGTTTCTATGTGAGATAGCTAGCAAGATGAGAGGAACTTTGTAGTTATGGTGGTGGCACATTTTGAGATATGGCTACTAGCATGAATAGATAGTTAGTGAATGTGGAGAGAGATGTAGTTGGAGGAGGTAGAGCTTGTGTTGTGAACTGGACAACAAGTCATATGCTCTCAGGATTATAGATGTGGGACTATGTTTGTATCCCTAGGACATTCATTTGTGCCTGATTAAAAGCCTAAGAAGATCTCATCCTTGTAGCAGGCTGAGATGTGGAGGCAATTGGAAATGAGGCTATGCTGACAGGGATTTGTGACGTGGATGGTTAGTTTTGGGATCCCATGAATATAATTCTTGTTGTGAAAGAAGTTTTTTGGGCTTGTGTATTGGTGATGAAAGGTGGGATGGATGGTGAGGCCACCTAGGATAGTTGTGAGTTGGGGTCAATGATTTTTTGGATAATGACGGGGTAGGTGTTAGTGAGGATGTATATGGGTTTTGTGGGATTGAAGGGATGCATATGTGGTAGAATAGGATTACCCTCTTGTGTCAAGTTTTCCAAGATGGAAAGATGATTCTGAGCTATGATTGCACAAACCATTTTTGCATGTCCAGGATAGATCATAAACGCTTCCATGGAATTCATGGTGGGTGCTTCAGCTAGATCTACCCACACATTCTCCATTTGTGCTTGTGATTGTTGATCATACATTACCATTACATTATTAGGATGATTGGGATCAGATGAACTAGTGGCAAGATTGGGGTCCATATTATTTCTCTTCTTGGATCATGTCTCAGTAGGCATGAACTTCAAGTCCTAAGATGAAGAAATGAAGATGCAGGTGATGGATGGATGCAAGATATTTATAAGGAGACTAATGATGAGGAAAATATAGTCCTAAGGATGAGCTAGGGATAAATGAAGAGTTAATGATGAACCTAGATGAACTAAATGATGCTTTGATTGGGATTGATTAGGATGATGTGGATGTCCTAAGAGATAAGGATTAATTAGTACCAAATGGGAAATGAGTTGCCTTGCTCATGATGTTGGATCAAGATGGTGGGATTTTCAACCTTAGGTAGATTTATGATCTTTGGAAGATGAGACCTTTGTCTATGTAAGCCAATCTTTGGATCAAGATGATGAGGCCTACAAAGACAAGTACGAGCTACCCTAGACAATGCATAGCCAAAGGGTGGAGCTATAAGATGGGTTTGATTTAGGATAAGGATTAGAACAACTCGAACATGATATGGCACTAGGTGGAGATTTGGATAGTTGACTGATTTTGGATTTGGGTTTTGATTCTCTTTTATTTTTCATTTGTTTGGATTTTTAGATTAAGGATGATGGTTTGAATTAAATGAGATTATCTAAGGGGATGATGAAAATGATTTTTAAAGGATGATCTATGATGAAAGGATGCAAGAATGCTAAAATAGTTTCATGGGATTTGAAAAGATATGGTGTGCGATAAGCCAACTAGTCTTCGCTTTCAAGGGTGACAAAATAATGATTAATCTAGAACCAAGCTCCAAACTACATGATTTTTATTGTGTAGGTTAGTCTATTGAGTTTATCTTGATACTTGGCTTATTCCTTGATTGTAGTTAGGATAGGTTGATGATCCTTGAGTTTGCATTCTGTAACTTTCTTCTCTTGATAAACATGGGTGATAGGTAGCTTTTCCTTCTTGTGTTTCCCAAAATCGATCATATCTTGAAAGGATGGTGATTGGGAAAAATGATCTTAAGAGCTTTGGGGAACTAAATTTTGGATGTTCTTGTTGGGTTGATCTCATTGATGATAAAGGACTCACTTTCAAGCATGCAAATCAAAAGACAACAGGAAGATGTTTGAAAACACTCCAGCAAGGGACAAAGCAACCTTGTGAGAGACAAGCAATTGTGATAATGATGTTGACAATGTTTTTGAAGTGCATATGTTTTTGGGAATGATTTGATGCAAAAATTCAAGCACACTTTCTACCCTAAGGAGTTGGTTGAGTATGAAAATCCTCGCTCAAAGACTTAGGTATACTTCAAGAGCTAATTAGAATACGGTCATCACCAAGCATGCAATGGCTCTAGTCATGATGTCATATTATTTGACTCCAAACACTCAGGAAGGAATGATATGAAGAGTGTCTTGGGGATGTTACTAACCTCCTTTCACTTGGATTATCAAATTTTTTTGGGTGAACTAGATAGCTTCTATTTAATGGATATTAGTAAGGGTCTCCATTCGAACACACTCTTTATGTCTGTACAAGCATGATTTAGACATATAGCCCCACAAAGCACCTTGGCACAAGTAGTCACATAAACATGATTTAGACTGTGGGGCCCTACTAATGTTTTAGGTGAGAGAAGAGTATAATCTCAAATGTTATATGGCTTCTGAGGCTTTAACCCCAAAAATGAAATATGATTAACATGATTTGGAGTGGTGGGCTTACATCTCATTCTCATGTGGGTCATTCCTAGGAGCTTTTTACCTCAACTGACATGCCCATTTAAAGGATGAAATTGAAAAGCATGGATTGGCAATGAGAGGAGTCTAGATTTTTTATTTTCCCTCTAGGGGAAAAGAGAATACTCTCCTATCCAATGTTGTTTTCTCCCAAACACATCAAACAAAATTTTTCATTCCCAAAGTCCCTATTAAAGCATACAATCAAGTGGGTCTAGGTTTTTGATTGTTTCAAAGAGACAAGAGCATAATCGCATATCAATTGACAAAATTATACAAGTGGAATTTTGTTAAGATGCCTAGAAAAAGATTAATGAAGACACAAAGTTTGTTCATATCTCCTAGGAAACCTGCAAGATAGATAGATTTAATAGTCTTTCAAATGATTCTTTGGCAAGCATCCTACAAAAAAAGTGTTAGTAGTTTGAGGTGTTGGTAGATTTGACAAGCGTTCTTTTGTGAAATGGCCCACAAAAACATGTTAGAACCTACAAAATAGATGGTCAAGGACAATGTGCAGCCAAAAAAATCATCAAAATAAAAAAACATCAAGATTTAAGCCCTCAAACTTGCTCTTTATTTCCAATACAAGTAAACAGAAAAGGGGATTTTGTGTACACACTCATATGAGAATTCACATAGATCAGTACAAGAAAAAACCTAATACAAAGTTCCAGTACGAGTATATATCATGTTCAGTATGATAATACAAGGGTTGCAGTATGAGAAAATAGAACCGAAAAGAATGTAGAAAAAGAGAAAATATAATGCAAAAGAGGCCAATACGAGTATTCTCCATATGAAGTATGAGTATCCTCAAAATTTAGTATGATTAAACAGGGCTAGATAGAGTTTAATCATACTAGGATTCTCACAGGCTAGTATGAGGATTATTGAAGTTTCATAAACAAACGATGAAAAAACTCAAACGGGAAGGAAAATTGCCTGGTGGGTGTCCCACCAGGCATGCCAAAATGTAGATGTAGTGATCCCAACCTTTCGGGAGAACACATAGACAATAAAATGTTATTCCTAAAATAGCATGCAACATATAACAAGAAATTGATACACACCACCTCCGATTGGGCCAAAACAGGTGCACCCAAGCCCTGTTTGATTTGCTCATTTTGGAAAATGTGGATGTGCTCTCCAAACACAATGAGAGTATCCAAAATGAAATATTAAGATATTAAATCCTAAATGCAAGCCAATGGAGACCTCAAATGATGCAATAAACTAGTATGAATAAATAGCTTGCAACAAAGGTTCCAATGATGAAAATGATGAGGATTATGAGCTAGAAATGATATGAAATGCACGTTTGAGATTATTTAACCATTAAGCATGATATTGATTGAAGTTGAAAGAAAATTAAAATGCAAAAAGGAAACTAAGATCCATTATCCATTAAGATTATGCTATGTGAGCTAAGATTGAAAGCAAGAAACAAGAAACTAAAAATGCTAAAATGCTATAGAATTCTAGAGCTAAACTAACATGATAACAATGCATGAAAAATGAAAGATGAATTTCTCATGAAGAGGCCTCTATTTATAGATTTTTGGAAGGAGAGAGAGGGATTGGATGATGTGGCATCTATGTGGCATCCACATAGGAGCCACATAGGAGCCACATATTCTAGAGGGGATGGCCATTTTTAAAGGTCAAGTTGAGATAAGATGGGCATTTAAGGTTTGAGTGGCTCAAGGTTTCTCACACGTGTGAGAAAATTTGGGGAAGAGTGAAAGGGAAAAAGCTGTAAGAGCATTTAAGGAAGTTTGGTGGCTTCCTTGGGAATATTTTCTCACACATGTATGAGCAATCCTTTAGATCTAATGAGGTTAGGAATCACCTTTTAAGTGAGGTTAGGGGAGTGATTAGGTGGGAAAGTAGGTTTAAGAGGTGAGGTGATGGGTGTAGGATAGGCTTTAGGTAGGGATTTAGATTAATTTAAATTAGATTTAGATTAATCCAGGCTTAAGAGAAAATTAGGATATGGAGGATTTAAATAAATAGAGATTTATTCAAAAAGAGATTTATGAGGGATATGTATTAAAATAAGTTTAATACATTAGAGAGGGGAGTATTCAAATTAAATTTTAATACTTTGGGTAGTGAACCCAACTTAATTAAATAATTATAATTAAATGGGTAGAGGAATATGACCATAATGATTTTGTACTAAAATTTATTACGATGTCACGAGATTTATTAATTAATATGAATGATTTTTAGGTGTCTATAGTTCCTATTGTAAATCATCTAACTAGATGACACATTAGCTTGTGTTTGAAGTCCTTTAACAAGGCTACTCTTAATAGGGTAAAGGTCCTAACAGGCCTAATGAAAATCCCTTAATCGGGTAGCATGCAATAGTGCTTTTGTAAACTCCTAATAGGGTCAAGCTCCTCATAGGGCATACTTCAGAAGAGTACATCATTTAGTGGGTACTAATCCCCATTGTGGTTTTTTATCGATTTGGATTTTCACAAGATAAATATTTGTGTCAAGTGTTTCATTGTTATGTGAATGTGCTTATGATTATGTTTTTTCATTTGCTTCTATTAAAGATAATCTTGTGAAAGATGTCGTAAAGTTTAAGAGGTTAAAAAGTTGCACAATTTGTAGATTACTGACTTTCTCTCATGTTGAACTTCTCTACCTCAATTCTTCTCCTTACTTACTCTCCTCCTTTGAAAAAAATGTAAAAGGTGTCAAACACACCTAATATATAATTTTTTGTACCTAACCAATCACATCACATTACTTAATAGACTGCTCACCCTAAGGAGTAGCCCCACAACATGAATCCAAACATAAAGATATTCACTGGATACACTTGGATTGATGCAAGTACATCTTCTTTCAATTTAAGTTAGATAGGGAAATGACACCTAACTTACCTCTTAGATACTCAAATGTATCCTTAGGTAATGGCTTAGTGAAAATATCAACAACCTCCTCATTAGTTGGCACATACTCCAACCTTACTTCCTTTTCCTGTACCTATTATCTAAGAAAATGATGTTTGATAGCTATATGCTGGGTCTTAGAGTCCATCATCAGGTTTTTAGATATGTTAATGGAACTTGTATTGTCACAATAGATAACCAATAGTTCAATTACCTTCTCCTGAATTCCTTCCAAAATCTACTTAATCCACACCACTTGTGTAGGGTTAATTTTTAGTAGCAACATATTCAGCTTCAACTATTGATTGAGATATATAGTTATGCTTCTTGCTTGGACCCATGATACAATCCTATCACCAAGAAAGACTACACCTCCACTTGTTCTCTTATGATCATCAACATTTCCTTCCCAATCAACATCAGTAAACACACTTAAAGAGAAATCATCTTTATGTCCATATAAGAAACCATAGTCTTTAGTCTCTTTAAGATATCTAAATATCCTCTTCACCCCAATCAAATGCGATTCCTTAGGATTAGAAGAAAATATATCCTATAATCCAACTGCCTATGCAATATCTAGTCTTCTATTTACCACATATTATAGCTAACTGATCATGGACCTATAAAGAGTTTCATCCACCTCTTTAAAATCATCTTCTTTTGATAGTTTGCAACCAGTTACCATAGGGGTAGCTAACTGATCATGGACCTATAAAGAGTTTCATCCACCTCTTTAAAATCATCTTCTTTTGACAGTTTGCAACCAGTTACCATAGGGGTACCAACTAGTTTTGAGTCTTCTAACTAGAATATCTTTAGTATTTCCCTTACAGAGTTGGACTGGTTGATTTAGATACCATCTTTCAACTATTGAACCTATAATCCAATAAAGAATTTAATCTACCCGATCATAGACATCTTAAATTATTTTCTCATTTCATCTGCAAATGATCTAGTCATCTCTTCATTACCACCAAAAATGATATCATATACAAATATATCTGTAATCAGTAACATGCCATCTTTCTCAATATTTAAATATATATTACTTTTGTCACTTGTCATTGTGAAACCAATCTGAATTAGATATGAGTGCAATCTCTCATACCATGCCCTAAGTGCTTGTTTCAACCCATATAATTTTTTTTGTAATTTACACACCATGTTATTCAATGTATACCTCTTCTTATAATACACCATTAAGAAAACATGACTTAAAATTTATTTGATATACCTTAAATCCTTTGTAAGAAGCATATGCAAGTAATATCCTTACACCTTCAAGTCTGGCCACAGGTGAAAATGTTTCACCATAATCCATGCCTTCCTCCTATGCATATCCTTTGTACAACAATCTTACCTTGTTTCTTATCACTTCACCTTTCTCATACATCTTGTTCTATAAAATCCACTTAATACTGATTGCATTCTTTTCTACCGGTCTGGGTACTAATGTCCAAGATTTATTCTTCTCAATATGCACCAATTCTTCTTCCATAGCTTTCATCCAACCATCATCTATCAATGCATATTTCATAGTTTTAGGTTCAAGTTTATATAGAAAACATGTACTTTCTCTTGCCTACCTTCTTGTTAAAACACCAAATTTTTTGTCACCAATAATTTGATCAAGAGAATGATTTAGTTTCACATACCTTGGAAATATTGGTTTAGTTTTAGGAGTACCTTCAACCACTTGAATGGGTTCCTGTTCATTTACCTATCTCTCCATCAGTTCTTCTATAGTGTCATGCTCCACTGGTTGTACATATACAAACCTATCATAGTCTTTAGGTTCCTTCTTTCTCGATTCATCATTCTACTCAGAAAATTCATCTATTCTTACCTTAGCACTTTCCACTATCTTATTTTTCTCTTTTTTAAGCACTTGTAGGATTTTCTCTTTGTAGAATATCCTAAGAATATTCATTCATCACTTCTTGGGTCAAACTTTCCTGAATTTCTATCTCTTTTTATGTAACATCTACTTCCAAAAACTTTGAAATAAATTACACTAAGAGATTGACCATGCCACAACTCATAAGAATTTTTGTTTGTACCTTTCTTCAACTAAAATCTATTCAATGTCTCCAAAATGTTTGTGCAACACCTTTCTAAATTATTAATGTCCTGACACAATCAATGATAGACCTATTTCTTCTTTCAATAATACCATTCTACTGAGGTATCCTAGGAGTTGACATCTACCTTTTGATTCCCTGTTCCTCACAATATGAAGAAAAATCACGTGAATTAAACTCACCTCCTCTGGAAGATCTGAGACATTTTAGGTTCTTACTGGTCTCCTTCTCCACTTTGGCTTTGTATATCTTAAACATATGGAAAGCTTCTAATTTTTCTTTTATAAATATAACCCACATCATTCTAGAATAATCATCAACAAGCAACATGAAGTATCTACCACCATAGTAACTCTAAATTCTCATTAGGCCACATAGATTGATATGAACCATATCTAAAATACTTTCAGAAGAGTAATTCATACTGATAAAACTAGAACTAGTTAACTCCCCAAGATGACATTCTTTACACATTACATTGTCTGAATTTACTAGGTTAGGAAAACCCCTTACTATCTTCATCTTACTAACTTTGACCAGGTTATCAAAATTTACATGAAAAAACCTTTTATGCCATAACCAACAATCCTCTACCTTAGCAACCAGACAACTCTTAATAGTAGTATTCAGATGGAACAAGTTACATTTGGTTTTTTCACTAGTAGAAATCAATTCTCTTGATTTCTCAATGATCCTGCATATACCTTCATTGAACTCCAATCTATATCCTTTTTTATTCAATTGAGAAACACTTAACAAGTTTTATTTCAGACCATCAACCCAGTAAAAATCATCACAATTTATGTTATCATTTAAAGAAACATATCCTTTATGTTTTGCCATACAAGGAGCATCATTACCCAATATTACTAAACCACCATCACATTCCTCCATCTTGATGAATTTTTTTCTATCACCGATCATGTGATGAGTGCACCCATTGCCAATAATCCATTCACCACTATGATTCATGTTAGAAAATAAATCCTTCTCACCTTTTTCTCAGGGTTCTTCATTTACTACATAAAACATAATTTCTTCTTCATCTCTTCCTTTATATTCTTCATCAGCAACACCTTCTTCAGCTAGATAACATGCATTATTTCTATTATCCTTGAATATCCTTGGCTTATCCTTCATGTCATTTTTAGGACATCTAGAGGCAATTTCTCCAATCTAATTGAATGCAAAGCACTTCAAAGGAAATTTACCCTTATATTTAGCTTTCCCTCTAGGCAACCTTCTAGTAAATAAAGCTTCCAATTTCTCATGTTCTCTTTCTTCAGACAAGACATATTAATAATCATTAGAGTAAAATGTTGAAGAAATGTTAGATATCTCCTTTCCTTTCCTAGATAGTGCAAGAGTAAATGATGAATTGAAAGCAACTTCAACTTTTGGCATACTATTATCATAATTTATTAACTCAAATGTAGTTAATTTACCTCTTAATGCATCAAGAGTAACAATGATATTTCCTAGAGATCCAAGCTCTTGTATAGCTGAAACCCTAATGGCATACTATGGTAATAGAGTTCTCAACACTTTTCTTACCACATCCTCCTTAGGAGGATTACCTCCAAAACCGTAGATAGAAGAAAAAACCTCTTTGATTCTCTGACTATATATCTCTATGATATCATTTTATTACATCATCAGTTCATCATACTTTCCTCTCAAACTATCAAATTTTGCCTTCTACACATGTGGATCTTCACCATAGATAATCTTCAACTTCTCCCACATCTCATAAGCAGTATCCAAGTATGTGAAATCAATAAATTTTGCATTCGAAAGAGTACTGGAAATAGATTCCATAGTAGTAGTATGTTCTTTCCTAATCTTCAATTGGTTAGTAGTCAGGATTCCTGAAGGGAAAATATACTTAGTGATCACATGATCCCAATACTATCACCCATTCCTTTAAAATAGATCTTCATCCAGCTGCACCATACTAAGTAGTTTTCTCTTGTGAATTTAGGACCTTCCTTTCTCATCATATTCAAATATTTGCCTCAAGTTGTTAAGATTCACTACAATAGAGGACCAAATATCTGATACCAATTGTTAGTCCTAAGATTAGATTACTGAGGGGGGTGGGGGGGAGAATCAAAAGAAAATGCAGAATGCATATGAGAAAAGTTAAGTGAAAGGGGGAGTAGTTGCAAAATAGATGAACGATAGAAGTGGGAACATTTTTCTATTCCTAGTGTTGCCTAATGTATCATGTTGGAGAGTGGAAGAAAAATTTGAAGTGGGAAATTTTTTGTATTCCTAGTGTTTCATAATGTATCATGTTGGAGAGAGGAAGAAAATGTTGTAGAGAGAGTTGACATAAATTCTGAAGGGGGAGATTATTGGCATAATTGATGTAGTGATGGTAAGTGACTTCTAGAGTTGTAATGTAATGTTATAGATTTTATTGCATGATGACCATTTATTGGGTTGTCATTGATGTCAAGTATTGCTAAGAATAAGTATGATGATCAAGGTGTTGTGGTAAGTTTCAGTTTTAGTGATTCTTATGAGAGACTTGGGGATGTCTTTGAATATAAAATGCATGGCTGATAATATTGATGTATATTGATAAGAAAGTTATGATTAGATGAAGGTTGATAGTGCAATTACTAGAATAGTTAGTGATAGGCGATAGGTGATTTGATTGGTTTGTCAAAGTTTTGTTGTTTCCTATGGTGTGACTACAGGATATGGTGGACAATAGTGTGTAGAAGATATGGTTACAATTGCAACTAATTTGAGTGACTGGTGTAAAGTATAGATGATTGGTGAATAGAGATAGAGATGTTACAATTTGAAGTGTTTGTGTTTTTAAGCAACAGTTGATGAATCTTTGATCGGTGATCGATGTAGAGGTTGTAGTGAATTCAGTTGAGTAAGTCATGATCTGGTGACATGACTTAAAGATTGGAGGTGATGATTTGGCATCAAATTGTTTGATGCTAGCATGTGGAAAATATTCTTGAGGAAGAAAGTGTTTTGTCAAAACATGTTTGACCCCATGACTCAAAATTCTATGTAAGTCATTGTATTGGCTGAGGCGGTATTGGAAAGCTATTTTGTACATTTAATTTTTTTTTGTGGCCTGTTAGATTTGCGAGGTATTTGGAAATTAAATTTAAGGGATTTCTTAAGGTGTCAGAAGACTTTAGGTCTTGATGAACAATATTTATGTGATGAAGTTGAATTTTTTTAGTGTATTGATTGTGTGTTAGGCAAGTGCAATGTAAAGTGCGAGTTGCGATCAAGCCACGAAAGAGTTAATTGTGTTGTGAAGAGACTTTATGCTTTAGTGGATATAATTAAGCATAGGTAGTACTATTTTATAGATCATTCTCTTTATTGTTCCCTAAGAGTTACAACAATCAAAATCCCTTAACTAGGTGGATCCTAGCAGGTCCCTATTATAAATCCTATAACAAGGTGCACATTAGCTTATGTTTGAAGTCCTCTAACAAGGCTACTCTTAATAGGGTAAAGTTCCTAATAGGCCTAAGGAAAATATCTTAATCGGGTAGCACCTAATAATGCTTTTGTAAACTCCTAACAAGGTTAAGCTCCTCACATGGCGTACTTCTGAAGAGTACATCATTTAGTGGGTACTAATCCCTACCATGATTTTTTCCCAATTTGGGTTTCTATGAGATAAATATTTGTGTCAAGTGTTTCATTTTTATGTGAATGTTATTATGATTATATTTTTTTTCATTTTCTTCTATTAAATATAATCTTGTGAATGTTGTGGTAAAGTTGAAGAGGTTAAAAAGTTGCACAATTGGTAGATTATTGATTCCCCTCCTCTAAGTAATCTGATCTTAGGAATAAAAATAGTGTGTTGTGTTAAGTGGCTCAAAGAATGGTGAGTTGTGTTTGATGACAAGGTAGAGACGAACATGATTAATTAGAGAAAAGAAAGTTACCTTTTTCATTGATGTCAAAGGGGGAGAGAAGACCTTGTGAAAAATGAGGGAGAGAAAGCAAGACATGTTATATATTTGCACATAAGAAATAGCTTCAACTATGGAGAAGAGTTCATATCTAGAGGGGGAGTAATCGATGGAGAGAAGAGTATGTAATTAGAGTTGAACAAAGGGAAGCTTGTTCCCAGGGGGAGCAATGGAAGAGAAGAAATGTGGTAGAAGAGAAGCATTAGAGAGACTCCAAAAGATATTATGGATATTGTTGGTATTACTATTGATATCTAAAATATTATGTATTTTCACATTAAATGTTTCCATCAATGCTAAATGGGGAGATTGTTGGAAAGTTTGATATATGTGTTGGCATTGCTGTCAATATGTTTGTTATGTAGTTTTTCTAGAGGAATAATATGTTCAGTGGTATGGAAAGGATAGGATATTGAAGATAAGGAGTCATGAACCTTAAAGGATGATGTAGAGGTTATTTAGTAGGTCCATTTCAAAGCGTAGGTGCTGACATGATGATCTAAGTTATGAGATCACAGATGGTGACTAGCTACTTTACTATCTGGCAGTCTAAGAGAGTTACAAATATTGGTTTTGTGTACATTCTCTAGATGAGATCTTTGGTTTCATAGCTAGGATTATGTTAAGGACATGGAGATGTATCTTTAGTTCAAAGAGAAAGTGATTTTGAAGGTCCAAAAGGTGTTTATAAGTGTTTTAATTGAAGAGGTCAGTGTTCTTGATGGGTGGTAAGCAATACTAAAATAATCTGATGATGTGGAAGGGTCAAATGTTTTTTTTGTTCTTCATGATGCCTAAGGATGTTCTTGAATTGTGTGTCTATTGAGTTGGTAGTTCGTATCGATCAAGGTGATAATATTTGAAGGATTTTCCTAGTTATAGGAGGTGATTTTGTGTTCTTGGATGACATGTTAAGAAAATTGGTAAAACATTTTATGGCGGTGTTTATAATCTCAAAGTGATTATGATGGATCTAAGTTATGTTTGGAGGACATAATTGGATTAGGATCTTTGATTTTGGCACTATGAGATGAAATTTGAAAGTTATGTTTTTCTGACTTTGGTTGATGAAATATTTAATGTTTTAGGGAAAAATTATAAGTGTAGATGTGGTTGTAAATGTCAAGGTTTGATTGCGGATGCCATGGATTGATAGTGAATTATTTTTACAGATCTATGGAAGGTTAACATTTTCATTTGAAGGAGTTAGAGATAATTACAAAAGAGATCTAATTGTACTAAAGTGGAACTTGTAATCACCTAAAAATGGTCACTTAGACTATTAGCCCCTTTTGCTAAAATTATCAATTGCTTATTCTTGGTCAAATCCTAGTTCTATCATTTATTCAATTATTTTCTATGGGCTAACCATCTTATCCTAAGTCTTTATTTAATTAAAAGGAATTTCCTCCTCTTTTATTAAATAAAAATCCCCCCACTTTTCCTCTTATTCTAAGTTGCACAAATAAAACATTATTCTTATTTTATAAAGAGAAGAAAAACACTTTTTGTCTCATATAAACACAAAAGTCAAGTCTTATTTTCCCATTGGAGGATACTTGTGCACATGGATTGTTCCTCTTTCAAGCTCCACCCTTGATTAAATCTTTTGCCTCTTAATCTCCATGGTCAATTCCTTTTCAATTCTTTTAAAAGGAGAACTCTTTTCTCATTCTTAGATCCATCTTTTGAATACTAATGTTATGCTGCAGGTTTTCTAGGTGACTTTGGAGCTTTGGAGATTTGAAGCATTCTTAGATTTTGCATTCACATTCTATATTAGTTCCATTCTTGAATTTTAGTTTCATTATCATGGCATGCCTAGCTTAGTTTCCTTTATACTTTAGATTGATTCACATAGTCTAATTAGGAGGGTTTTTGTAATACTTGCATCTTTCCTTTCATAGCTTAGCTTGCATCTTCATTCTTAGCATAGCTTGCATTGCATTACATTCTCATTGATTCTTGAGGATATTGGCATTCTTACCCTTGTCTCCATTGAATCTCCCATTGCATGGTTTACTAGCAAGGTCATAGGCTTAAATAGCTCTAGCTGAGAGCACACTTAATATCTTTACACTCCATTCTTAGGGAGCTCTAGGTCACTTTCTCAAGGTTTCCCATTCATGGATTCCCTTGGAAGCAATGACTTAGAGAAGTGCACATTTTAGTGTGTGCATTTTTGGTGCCCACTGTGGGGTAGAACATTCTTGTTTTGTCCTTCATTTTCTGCATTTCTGTCATTTTTTTCGTCAATATTTGCTTGCTGTTTCATCAATTTTTGCTCTCTGGTTTTTTCTAACAGAATTATCATGTGACAGCTTTCCAGTGTCGTACGATAGTTTCTTGTATACCAGTGTGATATTTTACTAGTTAAAATATCACACGCTTTGGCAGATTGTGTCGCACTATTGTTATGTTCTCTAGCGCATGCAGGTATCAGGAATTATCACACGAAGATAAAGTATCGCACCAGTACAGAGCGAAATATCGCACAACTATTTCTTTGACAAAAATATCACCCATACTTGGAAGTGATTGTTTTTAGCTCTTTTTTTTATCTTGCAAGTTTTAGGTTTTCTGTTATCTTTTTGAAAATTTCAACGTTTTCAAAATCCGTGGCACTCCACAAAACTAGCACCCATTTTTGAGAAATTTTTGCATACGGTATCAAAAATTGAAGTGTGATATATCGTTGGAAATCTCTTTCTGAGCCTGATCCAACCATGTTGGTTTCATTTTCAAATTTTTCCATTTGATCAACTATTTTACTTACAGATTATCTGATTTCTGATGTGCTAACCATTGTGGGGCTAACAAGTTGTGCTTGTAGGTGCTCTCATTGCTTGATTATTTTCTTAAAAGAATGCATGTCAAAGCTCCAAATGCATAAGGGCTACTAATTGTTTTTGCAGGGCTGCCCAAAAGCATAAAAATAAATCAAGTGCTTGTTTAATTGCTTTCATTTTAAGTGTGGCATATAATAGTTATTTCATTTATTAGGCACTTAATATCTTGTTGTAGGAATCTTTGGGTGGTAGGAGAAGTATGCTCTCCACCCTTGTGGTGAACCAAAAAATCTTGACTCATCTTTAGATTTTGAAAGCAAGAGGGTAATTGAACCTTTGCTTGGTGTGTTTGGGAGATATTTTTGAGCTAGGAGATTATGCTCTTCACCCTTGAGGTGAAACATAAATCTTGACACTCAAAGGTTGATCCACTCTTTGTTTAGCTCTTAGAATCCTTTAGCGGGCCTGCTCTTGAGAAATCAAGAGGAATGACCCAAGTGGGGACAAGCTATTTGCTGGCTATTCTAACCCACTATAAACTCAAGGCTATCAAGGACATAAAACCTTGGTAGACGTAGTACTTTTCTTCGCTTAATGTGAGTACTTGTGGGATTGTGACCATGAAGAAAATGTTGAGCAAAAATGCTTAAGGTACTCTTGTGGCCGCGAGGTCCATTACTTGCTGCAAGGTAAGGAGTCCCTTTGGGGAGTAAGAGGGGTATTACGAACGAAAGCCCTTACTAAGAACCATAGATAGAAGCTACCCAATTTTTTTGCTTATCTTCTTGGTGCAAGGATTGATCCAAGTGGAATAACTTGGATCACCCAAAGATTACTCACCATCTATGTTCCTTTGGTTGTGTCATTGGCACTTCCATGACAAAGCCAATATCTATTGTGGGCAACCACTTTATGTGAGGCAATGGGACATCAAGTGTGGGCCAAGTTGTTAAGTATTGAGCCATTGAATTTTTAGGCTAGTAAGTGCTTAAAATGTTCTTGTTGTGATCTACCCATGTAAATGTTCTCAAACATAAAACATCACGGTAGCATTCATAGTATTTTATTGCTTTGATATCACAATTGCTTGTCTTGGCAAGGTTGTTTTTTCCCTTGTGCAAGTGTTTTATGACATGTTTGATCACCTACTATTTTCAAACCTATCTATTTACTGCTATCACTATGCTTGAAACTGAAAAATCCAACCTTCAAACTAAAAATTTGAACAAACCGCCCTTAAAATTGATATTTTTAGCACTCACTAGTCAAGAGTTGTACGATCCTGAAACTGTATCGCACACACTCCTGAGAAATATCATGTGATAATTCATCACTACTATTGTCTCACTTGCCTATTATACATTCTATCACACCAACTGCCTAAAAAATATCATCTACTTCTTGTGAAATATCACACTGGAAAATTATATCACTTTGTTAGCCTAGAAACTATCGCACAGAGTCCTTTTGCTGTCTCACTACTGCTTGCAATTTGAAGTTGATTTGTGTCACTTCTAGTCTTCATTGGTCAGTCTAGATCTCAGATCTTAGGTGCTATGACATGTTTCTCAATATCCAAATGAATTTCAATGGTATCAAATTGCAAAAAATGACTCTTAGTCTTCTTTCTTCCACTTCTTCCATGTCTTCCTAGTCTTCCATTTTCATCCTTTCTCTTCTTTCTTCCTCTTCTTCCTAAATTCTTCATGTCTTTTTTATTCTTTTCCTCTTATTTTCTAGTCTACCTTCTTCTATTCATCAATTCTTTCACTTCGATGCTTGATTCCTCCTCTTCTAGAACTATGAATTTCAACTATCTTGTTATGGAACCTCTCTTGAGAATAGATGATCTTGAACTCATTGCTCAATTCAAAGAGTATTATTCTTCCAATAGTCCTTCTAGATATTGCATGGATGATAAACTTAAAACAAAAATAAAATAAAAGATGATTGAATCAGATGCCTTTGCTAGGATCATAGACATGATCCTGTCACAACCTCCTTCTCCCAAAATTTTTTCATCTTCTAAGTCTTCTCATTCTTTCTCATCTTCCAAGTCTCATCATGACTCTTCTAAACATTATTTTCATTCCTCATTATCCAATTCTTCTTCCTCCACTAGGTCTTCATTTTCCTCTTCTACTTCTCCCAAGAGTCTTACTCTTCACTATGAGCAATATGGTAGTCCTTGTGATACCTCTTCCATGAAGAGTGACACACCCATCTTTGATGACTATGATGACTATGATGACTATAATGATGGACAATGTAGTGATGCCTATGAAACCTCTATTCGTAAGAGTCCTCCTCATCGTGTGCTTGTGCTTGCTAAAGGGTCATCCTATTGGGTAGATCGCGATGGTGATCCATATGATTCTGATTTTGAAAGGAACTTTGATGAGTTCTATGAACAATACCTTGATTATGACCCATCTACCACTACTAAGGACTATAAAATGCATCACGCTAATTTCAAATGTCAATATTATAAGAATCCTTCCTCTGAGGACTCTCATGCTGAAAATAAAGATGACATTCTCAAGCAAGATTATGTTACTAATGGACCTTTGTCTTGTGATGGTTCCCTTCCATCCCCTACTTCCTCCAACACCCATACACTTCCTAAAGCTTCCTAGTCTTCCAAATCTTTCACAAATCCTTCATCCAATGAAAGTCCTAATACTTTTCATATGGTTCCCTATAGTTATCCTCAAGGCCTACCTCTTAAAGAAACTCAAGCTAACATTCACTTGGCTGAAAATACTTTCAATAATGCTAAACCTAAAGAGCCTAAGCCTTTATGCGCTACAATGCCTACTTCAGCTAGTCCTTCACTATCTCTTCCAAAGTCTTCCATACAGTTTCAACATGCTTCCTTGTCCTTAGAAGTGGCTCCATGTCAAGAGGACTCTAAAGATAAAGAAAAGAACATAAAGAAAGATCAAGATCAAGAACCCTCCATGTCATCCAATTCTTTTCATGATGTCTCTTATCCATTTCATGGTTCTTTTGATCCTCTACACCCTTCTACCTTCATTCCACCATGTCCTGAGTCTTCTCCTAAGCAAGATCAAGATACTACTTACGCCATTGGGCTTATTGACAATCAAGATGACCTTACTCCCATTGAGATTCTTGAAAATAGTGATGTTACTTCCAATGCTAAGCCTATTGACAATCAAGAAAAAAATGATGTGTTTATGCTATCCAAAGATACTTGTCAAGATCAAAGTCTTCCATCTTCTTGTTCTACCATTCCATGTTCGCTTCCACTTTCTACTCTTTCTAAATATTCATAAGCTTTGAACCATCCTAGCAAATAAGTTTCTCCTATTCAAGATGTTAATGATCCTATTGAAAATGTTAATGCTCACTCTAAAGATGCTGATGTCCTTGGTTGTTATATAGATGCTGATGAACTTATTGATTATCCTTTTTTATCTTCCACATCCATCCTTGGACCTCCTCCACCACTACTAAGGGATTCATGTCTTCCTTCCATCTTGGGCCCTTATGTCCCTTCACTTTCCCCTCCTAACTCTCCTAATTTTTCATCCATCTTGGGTCCTTATGTCCCTCCGTCTCCTATCTTTCCTCAAGATCAACATAGATGCATACCCTTGAATCCTTTTCATCCACCCATCCATCTAAACCAGTCATATCCTCCTTCTTCTTCCACAAGTCCCAAGTCTTTTGGAAGTAACTTGAATGTTCAAAATAAGAAAAAGAAGAAATACAAGAATCCATCAAAAAAAGAAGATCACCATGTCTCCTCTAATCGACATGGAGGTAAAAAGTCAAAAGAGATATCTAAGAAGAAAACTACAAGACAAGTATGGGTTCCAAAATCCATCATCAAAGATATTCTCTCTAAATCATCAAAAAGAAATGAAAAGCCTAAGGCTATATGGATTCCAAAGTCTCTCTTGAAAGAGTCTAATGTTGAGGAAAAAGTGAAGTTGGCATTTAATCTTCCAAAGGCTTCTACTTCATCTCCTTCCAAAAACATTCTTCACTTTCATGCACCTAAATCACAACCTCTGCTAAACATTCACCATATTCCTTCTCATATTCCTTCATTCACATTCCCTCCATCCTCTCATCACCCTTCAAGGTGTGTTTTGATGTTGATCTTGCCTTCCTTTCCATCTACCCTTTCACAATTCTTCCATTTATTATCCTTCTACCTTCTATCCTTTTTCCTCATTTGCCTATTCCTCCTATCTTCCAACCTCACTCACTTTACATAAAACCTTATCCTCCCTTTTTCTCTTCCATCTTCTTTTCCTTATCAGCATCTTTGAGCATATCATTTTGAATCCTTGGCATATAATGGTTTATCCTTTCAAGGAGAATTATCTAAAAGCTTGCCTTCTTCCAAAAAAAAAAAAAAAAAAATTGAAAATGTGCCTTGGTAGAAACCTGGAAACAGATGCCTTGGTAGCAAAAGTAAAGAGAAATAAATTTGTCCTATGGTGAAAACCACTCCCTTGTGGAACCTTGGATAAGTATCGTGATAAAAACCTGGCAATTAGGCATCATGCGTAGTTCTTCTACATATTTCATCCATTCCATCTTCTCTCTTTGATCTTGATAATGTTGACCTATATATGAACATTTGGCTATCTTGTGAGCTATCTTATGATGATCTTGCTTTCATTCCATTCATGTTTAGCCTTCATATTTATTTTCCTCTATTCATTCTAGCCTTTCGCTATCCTTTTCCCTTTGGTCTTGATCTAATAAAAAAGAGTAAAACACGATGCTATGAAGCCTCTTGACATGTCTACTCCTTTGGACTGCATCCTTTCCTTCTTTTTGCATTACGCTTTTGTGACTTATCCTATGCTGGCCTTTCATTGCTTGTCCAAATGTGCTTTACATGACAAATTTTCCCTAGCTTGGGTACTCTTGAGGAGTTTTCCCTTGAGGATTTCATCCCTTCATTCTCCTTCATTCTCTTGTCTTTCATCTCTTCCACCAGCTTGCTACTCCCTCTCGTTCCCCACCTTACTAGACATTGGGACTACATGATGTGATCTTGCTTGAGAGTTTGATGCCCATTCTATTTGGGGGCATCCTTATTTAATCCTAAAAAATTCCAAAAAAATTCATATATGATATTGAAAAAATCCTAAAAATTATAAAAAGTCTTGAAAAAAATACAAAAAAATAAAAAAATGCAAAAAATTCAAAAAAATAGAAAAAGTGCCTTGGTGGAAACCTGGAAACAGGCGCCTTGGTATCAAAAATACAAAAAAAATTGAAAAAATCAAAAAATCTGTCAAGTGGTGAAAACTTGGAAATAGGCACTGCTTGAGACCCTTGCACCTATGTCTATCAGTCTTGCGTGGTGCTCCTTCGCTCCACTTTTCGCTTTGCCTCTCCTAGCCTGGAATTGACTCTTGTCTTGGTCTAGGGGGCATACATTGTTCTAAGCTTATCTTGGGTCTCTTTGTGTGTTTGGGTTTCTTGTTCCACTTGGTTCCAATGGTGTTTTTCAACACCACCCCAACTATGTTTTTCAACACTACCCTAGTGTCAAGTGTTTCTCAACAATTATCAGATATCTTACCTACAGTCTAGTGTGATATGGTATTTCTCACTCGTAGATGTGATACTCGAAGTTTGACTCTATGACCTACACACATGCACTTAAAACACTTGACTTGCTAAGACTTGTTTGACTTTCTTTCTTTGTGTGCTGTCTATGATGCTTTCTTTGCTAAGTGTTCTCCCCCTAATGGTTTTCGATGATGCATAGCTAGAAGACTGGGGGCATGCAGACATGTTTTATTTCTTTCTCTGCTTGTGGGTATATTTTGTTGGTCTTAACTGTCATTAGCATTTATGCTTGTTCCACTTGACATTAGGATCTACAAGGTATTATCCTTGACTGTTTTCATGAGTGCATACTTCTAGCCATCTTGACTTTCCTTGTGTCTCGATGCAAGTATAATCTTGCTATATTAAACTTAGGTAATCTCACTACACTAGTTATCTTGACCTATATGTCTTTGATGCCTAGGTGAGATTCCCACATATCTATCTGATATAGATCATATTCAGATTCACATAGTCATACTAGTGTGTATTTTATGATCTTGTGACATTGCCAATAATGCTCGATGATGAATATTAGAGTCTAAAAGCTTTGTGACCTTGCAAGTAAACCACTTTTCATAGTAGCTTACATTTTTAGGTTCATGTTAGTTTAGTTTTGCATTTTTCATATGGAGAGAGCTCTCATTTCATCTTTCATGGACCTGCTGGTCAACTACGCTCACCTTTCCTTTTCTCAATCATGTCTTTCACATCTTTTCTTTCATATCACATCCTTTTCACCCCCTTTTATAACATTTTGACTTTTTGACCTAATTTTCAAAACTCCTCAGAATTGTGTGAAAATTGCACCCCTAGCTAATTTTGATGTCCTGGATCCATTTTTGGGATCAAAATCAAAATTTGAGTTCATCTTGATAGTCAAATTTTCATTTCAAAATTTTCCCTTCTTCTGCATAGTTGGCCGACCTTTTGAGGCCCAATCCTTCGATTTTCGCTGGGGCATTCTTTCTTTCTTCATTCCCATCTCTCTCACCCTTCTAGTCTTTGAGTCACATTTCATTTCATCTCTCTGAAGTCTTCATTGGGGCATATCTACTTGATGGTTATTATCTCATCTTTCATCTTCAATTATGATTTCTAGTGATTTGATCATGTTGCTCTTGCTTCTGCCTTCCCTCTACTTGATTTCAATTTCGATCTCGAGGGGGCATACACATCATATCCTATTGGCTATTCTCTAGAGAATATGCTTGACCATTCCATTTCCTCTGATCGATCTATCTTTGCGCTTGACATGTTAGTAGTCATCTCGAGTCTTGATACTGTCCATCTATTTCCTAAGTGTTCAGTACTGTCGCTACCAGGCTGACCATGCAGGATTTGCTATCTCTCTACACTTCATTCTCTAGTGTTAGATCTTTATTGCCTTCTTGGCTGATCTATTCTTTGACGTAATGTGTTCCTATATCGATCACACATCAGTGAAATAGGGGAAAATGTAATCACCTAAAAATGGTCACCTAGACTATTAGCCCCTTTTGCTAAAATTATCAATTGCTTATTCTTGGTCAAATCCTAGTTCTATCATTTATTCAATTATTTTCTATGGGCTAACCATCTTATCCTAAGTCTTTATTTAATTAAAAGGAATTTCCTCCTCTTTTATTAAATAAAAAGCCCCCCACTTTTCCTCTTATCCTAAGTTGCACAAATAAAGCATTATTCTTATTTTATAAAGAGGAGAAAAACACTTTTTGTCTCATATAGACACAAAAGTCAAGTCTTATTTTCCCATTGGAGGATACTTGTGCACATGGATTGTTCCTGTTTCAAGCTCCACTCTTGATTAAATCTTTTGCCTCTTAATCTCCATGGTCCATTTCTTTTCAATTCTTTTAAAAGGAGAACTCTTTTCTCATTCTTAGATCCATCTTTTGAATACTAATGTTATGCTGCAGGTTTTCTAGGTGGCTTTGGAGCTTTGGAGATTTGAAGCATTCTTAGCTTTTGCATTCACATTCTATATTAGTTCCATTCTTGAATTTTAGTTTCATTATCATGGCATGCATAGCTTAGTTTCCTTTATACTTTAGATTGATTCACATAGTCTAATTAGGAGGGTTTCTGTAATACTTGCATCTTTCCTTTCATAGCTTATCTTGCATCTTCATTCTTAGCATAGCTTGAATTTCATTACATTCTCATTGATTCTTGAGGATATTGGCATTTCCCTTGTCTCCATTGAATCTCCCATTGCATGGTTTGCTAGCAAGATCATAGGCTTAAATAGCTCTAGCTGAGAGCACACTTAATATCCTTGCACTCCATGCCTAGGGAGCTCTAGGTCGCTTTCTCAAGGTTTTGCATTCATGGATTCCCTTGGAAGAAATGACTTAGAGAAGTGCACATTTTAGTGTGTACAGAACTAACCAAGGCATAGGGAGATGCTATCATACAATTTATAAATTCTTAGATTGTAGTCTGATTTATGTTTGTAAGGTGAAAGTCTTCCTTATGGTTGTATCCCAAGGCTTATTAAGTAGTGAACTCTAGGAAGTGTTCTTGAATACACGTGCATTCCTTATTTGTAATAAGCTTGTAATTCTAACAATGTATTATTCTTACTATGGGTTTCACACCCACCAAGGTTTTCATGCTAATTTGGGTTTCCATGATAAAAATATTTATTTATGTGGTGTTGATGCTTTCTAATTTGTGTTTACATGATTTAAATTTTTCAAATCAATAATAAGGGTTTAAGTGATTAAGGGTTCTAAGTTATAAGGGTTTGAATGTTTAAGTGTTTTGGGAGAAATTGATTCACCCCCCGTCTCAGTTTCTTATTGCCTATTTCCTACAAGTACTAATATAGGTCTTATTTTGCATGATGGAAGATTCCAAATATCTTAGGAACTCTCATGTGTATGCAATTGCCTCCCTACACTAAATTAACTCACCAAACTTCAATGCTACAAGCATTTGATCAGTAATGACATCTGATGATAAGGCACCATCCTTTGATACATATAGCTTCTCAATTAAGGTCCTTATTTCTATGATTATAGAAGCAATCTAAAATTTAAGAAAAATAATTAAATTTATTATAGTTTTATCAAATGGTTTGTAGTATCTCCTTTCATTTGCTTAACCATTTCTCCATCTAGTTGCATATTTAGAACTCCATTTCTTCCATATTGAGTTTATAAATAATTTACGAAATACTAGTTGTGTTTTGGAGAGAATATCCACATTCAACCACCAAAGAAAAAATAAATGGAATGAAAGTGCTTCCATTCAAGCTCAATCAGAGGTATGTGTCAATCTTGGTTGAATGCTTTATTTCACTTGTTTTACATTGTTTTCATTTGACTAATAGGTGTATCTTCATGTATAACTTCTAGGATGCCTAGTGGGATCCACATCCCTTAAAGTTGACTATGATCCAAATGCAACATCGATTGAGCAGATGGATACTTTGATAAGTGTTATCTCTGAGGAAGTTACTAGTTTGCAGGAAGCTATTGAGTATAGAGAAAATGAAACTTATGAAAATAAGAGGCCCGGCAAGTTAATGGAGTCTATTGCAATAGATGAAGGGCTACTTACTGATCAAGTAAACAAGGTGAAGGGAAAATTGAAAGAAGTTGGTACTTTACTTGTCAAAGTTTCTAATTTTTCTTTGTTTACTATAGATTTAGAGCTAAAAAGGAATGAAGCTCAATAGGAGCTTAAGTCATTGATTTCTAGTTTTGATCCTATTACACAACCAATGAATAATTATGGATCACAAGTGAAAATGGTTAATCATAAGTTGAAGACTGTTCAAGAAAAACAAGACAAAAGGATAGCTACATTGTTGGAGTTGCATACCTATTTTCTACCTATAGTAGATGTTATGCACTAAAATGTCAAAAAATTTGAGGTGACTCTTGGGTTACCTAATATGAGCACTCTTGAAGCTATGAAGGAGTTAGCTTCTATTCTACATGAGAAGATTCATGCTATGGAGCACTTGCAGAAGTCATGAGAGAGTTCTTTGGAGTTAGCCAAAGTTAGTTTCAAAGACATTTTTGAAAGGCTATGATTAGTAAGATGATTTCATTTTTGACATTCATTTTTGTACCTTTGCCATTGTTGTCAAAGGAGTGATCAGTCTAGTGAAAATGATCTAATGGGAGTAGTTTGGTTATTTTCACTATGTCTTGCCATCAATGCCAAAGGGGGAGATTATTGACATTATGATGGATTTTTGGGTTGAGATGCAGAGTAATGATTATGAGTTTGTGATTGATGGAAACTCTGTCAACTCTATCAATTCTATCACATTTACTGGATAGGTTGCATATATCGATCGAATGAATGGATAGGTAAAGGCATAATATGCTAATTGTTTTGACCGGTGAACAAGAAGGAAATAAAATGGATTGTTTTGCATGGAAATTGAGATAGACAATACTTTGGAAGGTGTGATTGTTCTTGGTGGTTTACCAAGGTCAGATAACTACAAGTATACAACTACTACCATTAACTCAATAATTTGGGTGAGTTAATATTTTGTGTTAACTACAACTGATGGTGATGATGATGAAGACCAATATCAGAGGTATACATGATTGTAGAAGGATTATATCAATTTTTATTTTGTCATTGATGTCAAGAAATTGATTTCTGGTTTATATTGAGTTTCCATATCATTCGAAGTATGATATAAGTTGACTGGGTTAAAGAAAAAGAAGTGAAAAGTTGTGAAGTTGAAGAACTTAATTGGGAAACTAATACAGATTGGACTATGATAAGGTAATAATGGTTGAGTTGTTTTCTACTTTACATTTGATTATATCAAGTCGGTAGAGGAGATTGGGCAAGTTAGTAAAGAAAATAGTTTGGTTACCGAGAAGGAAGACGTAATTGTTGGTAAAGAGAAATGAAGTCAAGACACTAAGTAGAAGGATTTAGTTACCAAGTGAGAAAACAAAATTTTGGTTGAAGGAAAAGAAGTTAGCCACTGAGAAAGGAACATAAATTACATACAAGGATCATAATGACATTTAATGAAGGGCCACAGTGATTTGGAAGATTCCACTGATGAATAAGAGTTAGTTGAAGAGATCTACGATCAGGAAAATTTAAGGTGATGATCTATGGTAAAGATCTAAGTGGAAAAAAGTGAAGGTACAAGTTCCAATAAATGTTCAAGTTCTGAGGTGATGATAAAATATTTTATCGAGTTCCAAATTCATTGAATTAGTTCAAGAGGATGATTAAGAGGCAAAAAAAAGTTTATATAAAGGATTAAATTTAATGAAGGACAAGATGGCAAGTTTAAGTGTGGTTGTGTAACCGAGTGATGCATTGAAGAATAAAAAGGTTGAAATCTGAGTTTGCAAGAAGAGATTGATGAAGTGTCGAGACCAGTGAGTAGTGAATGAAACAAGTGAAGATAAATAGTGCGTAAGGGATCTAACTAAGAAAGAGGTAGTTACAGATTTATAGATCAAGTTTTATACTGTTGCTTATTAACATTTGTAGTTGAAACATCTCTTAATCGAGTGGACTTAACAATCTTATTGTAAAACCTTGAGAGAGGTGCCATTATTGAAGAGTGTTTAAAGAACTTTAACCAGGAAACTCCTAATAGGGTGAAGATCCTAACAGACCTGAGGAAAATCCCCTAATAGGGTCATATTTAACAATGTGCATTGTAATCTTTAATAGGATTGACTCTTAACTGAGCATACTTCAAAAGAGTATTTCTTTGGTGGGTGACATTTACCACAAATATTTTTCCCAAATTGGATTTCCACATTAAATATTGGTGTTATATGTGTTGAATGCTTATTGTGAATGTTATTTGTTGATTACTTATGTTATTATTGTTAGTCAGTTTCAATTGAAGTTTGTATTATCGATTTATTACCGAGTTGAATCAGAGTTAAATTTTCAAGGTTTAAAGAATCATTTATTACTAATTCACCCACCTCTCAGTAATCCAAAAATTGGTATTAGAGCTAAGTACTCAAAAGAGATAAGTTTGAAAGACTCGAGTAAAATATCCAAAGATGTATAAGAGGGAGGCACAAAAGTTGAATAGGGACAACTTATCTACATGGAAAAGAAGGATGAGGTTGGACATATTTAGAAATGGAGAGTATTATATATAATATTTTGAAAATAAGTATTCACCACTACCATTTGGGCCTATGAAATTTGAACAAGTAAGAGAAAGACAAGATCACACAAAAGTTATGATTGAGATATCTTCTTCTCTCACCGAACTAGAGTTCAATGATCTTAAAGGATGTAATACAAAAAAAAAATATGGGACAAGCTCGCATTGGTATATGGTGGATACTAACATGTTCAGAAGGAAAAAGCTGAAATTATGAAAGGCAAATTTGATTCTAAAAGAATGAAAGAAGGTGATGATATTACACAATACAATACAAGATTGAAGGAAGTTGGAGTGCTATCTGAGGTGTTGGAGGACATATTGAAGAGGAAGATGTAACAAGTAAATTTTTGACAACATTATTTCATATGTATGTCATCTGAGTATCTACAATACAATAACTGAGATCCATTCCTCATATGCATGTTTCACTAGATGCTACAATTGGTAAGTTGATTTCTTTTGAGCTAAATGATTTTGATAATAGTTTACCTTCCACTTCTAAGATTGAGTCTGCATTCAAGTCATCTTTGAACATTTGAAATTATAGAGAGTCTAGATCTAGTGATGGTTATGTAAGCAGTGCAAGTGAAAGATTTCAAAGTTGTAAGAGTGATCTAGAAAGTCTGTTTGAAAAGGAAAGACAACAAGAATATTTTGAAGCTTACTAGCTAGGAGACTACTGAGAGGAAAAGGAAAATACAAAGGTAAATTACCCTTGAAATATATCAAATGTAATAAGATTGGTCACATTGCAACTAGATGTCCTAACAAAAATAGTGATGAGAAACAAGACAATTGAGATAATAACAAAAGAGAGAAAAAATTCAAGAGATACTGAGATTTCAAGAACAAAAGTAAGAAGTCATGCTACATTACTGAAGAAGGAATAATCAATGATGATTCAGATCAAGGATGATTTAGATGAAGAAAGGAATGGAGAAGAAAAAGATCTAATTTCTCATGTTAGTAAGAATGATGCATGGATAATTGATAGTGGATGTTCACATCATATGACTGGTGACGCACATAAGTTCATTACTATAGAAGATCATGATGGAGGTTATGTTAGATTTGGTAATGATGATCCATATCTTGTAAAAGGTAAAGGTTCTATAATTTTTTTGGATAATACATAATGTGATGATGTCTATTGGGTTGAAGGACTAAAATATAATTTGTTGAGTGTGACACAACTAAACAACACAGGTCACCAACTAGAATTTCAAAATGGGAAGGTAAATGTATTTGATCATAATGGAGGTCTGATTAACATTGGTGAATAGTCAAAAGGTAACTTATTCTACCTTGATACTACTACAAAGTGTTTCTTATTTGCTAAATTTGGGGATGTATGATTATGGCATAAAAAATTCTGTCATGTGAATTTTGACAACTTAATTAAGGTGAGAAAAAAAATAGAGTAAGAGGTCTACTGAGACTGGATAAACCTAAAAATGTCATGTGCAAAGGATTTCAATTTGATAAAATGACAAAGTCAAGTTTTACAAGAAAATAATATTACACTACACAAGGAATTTTGGAGTTAGTGCACACTGACCTATGTGGACCTATGAGAACACAAAGCTATTATGGTGATAGATACTTCATTTTATTTGTTGATGATTATTCAAGAATGATGTCCATCATGTTTTTGAAGGATGAATATGATTCTTTTAAAATTTTTAAGTGGTACAAGGAAAGAGTTGAAAAGGAGAATGAAAGACAATTGAAGTGTCTGAGATTTGTTAGAGGAGGTGAGTTTACATCTGATGAGTTTACACTTTTTTGAGATCAACATGGAATTAAGAGACAAATGTCTACACCAAGAACACCATCGAAAAATGGTATAAAAAAGAGAAGAAATAGATCCATTATTGATTGTGCAAAGACAGTGATGATTGAGAAGGGTATACCACAAACATTTTGGAGAGAAGCAATTAGTACTGCAACTTATACACTAAAATGAGTACAACTGAAGAAAGGTACAAACATGACTCCATATGAAATCTGGTATGGTCACAAACCAAATGTAAGTTATTTCAATGTATTTGGAAGTAGATGTTACATTCTAAAGGATGCTAGAAATGGAAAGTTTGATCATAAAGGTGATGAAGGAATATTATTAGGATAGTCTACAAAGAGAAAGGTTTACAAGTGCTTAAATAAGTCTACTAACCAAATTGTAGAAAGTGCAAATGTAAGGATTGATGAATTTGAAGAGAAAAATGATGAAGACAAGTACAAAAAGGAACCTGAGGACTATCAAATATTTGTATAGGTTCAAACTGAAGTTCATGATACATTACCTACAATAAAAATTGAGGAGGAAGCTAAACAGAGAGAGCCACCACCGAATGCTGAAAATGAAGAACTTCCATTGCCTATCGAGCCTGTTCTAGCCAAGTATGTGAGAAGACACCACTCACCAAGAAAGATTATTGGAGACTAGATTGCTGGCATTATGACAAGAAGTAAGTTAAGAGATAATAGATGTTTGATTTCTGAATTTGATCCAAGAAAAGTAAAAGATGCATTGGATAATGAAGATTGGGTTAAAACTATGAAAGAATAGATAAACCAAATTGAAAAGAACAACACATGGACTTTGGTACCAGGACCTAAAGATAATAATGTTATTGGTACTAAGTGGATTTTTAAAAACAAACTGAATGAACATGGATATGTGATCAGAAACAAAGCTAGATTGGTTTACAAAGGGTATGCACAAGAATAAGGTATTGATTATGGTGAAATTTTTTCACCTATTGCTATATTAGAAGGAGTTAGAATTATACTAGCATATGTAGCTTATAAAGGATTTAAAGTTTATCAAATGGATGTTAAGTTTGCATTTATTAATGAAATTATTGAAGAATAAGTCTATATTGAACAACCTAAAGGATTTTTTGAGAATACTAACAAGGACATGGTATATAAACTGCACAAGAAACTGTATGGTTTGAAACAAGCACCCTGAGCATGGTATGAAAGGTTAGAATCATATTTAATCAAGATTGGATTTCAAAGAACAAGTGACAACAACAATTTGTATCTAAAATGTGATAGTAATGATAAGGTTTTGATTGTGGAAATATTTTTTAATGACATTATTTTTGGAGGAAATAACACATTATGTAAATCTTTTACTGAGGAGATGAGAAAGAAATTTGAGATGTCCATGATAGGAGAACTAAAATTATTTATTGGATTATAGATTCAACAAGTTAGAGATGGGATTTACATCACACAGTCTAAGTACATTAAGGAGATCCTAAAGACATTTGGTATAGAAAAATCAAAACCGGTTGGAACACTAATGGCTACTGGTTGAAAATTGTCAAAGGAAGATGAGTCAAAAGAAGTGATCGAGACACTCTACCCGTCAATGATTGGTAAGCTGCATTATGTTGTACATAATAGATCTTATATTGCTCATGCAGTATGTATTGTTGCAATATTGTCTGCCGATCCATAGGAAACACACATGTCTACAGTCAAAAGAATATTTAGATATCTGAAAGGGACTAAAGACTTCGGTCTACTATACAAGAAAGGAGGAGATTTTGATCTGAAGGTTTACACTGATGCTAATTGGAATGGAAATATTGATGATAGGAAAATTACAAGTGGAGGAGCTTTTTTTTTAGGAGAAATATTAGTGACATGTTTGAATAAGAAACATAGTTGTATATCACAATCTACTGCTGAGGCAGAGTATGTAGTAGCAACTATGAATTGTGAAAACATTGTATGGATCAAACAACTAATTGAAGGTATGAAAGAGGAGGTATGCATGAGGAGATTACCAATCTAGTTACTATATATTGTGATAATACAAGTGCTATCAACATATCAAAGAATCTGGTGATGCATTCCAAGACCAATCAGATTTCTATCAAGTATCATTACTTGAGAGAACAAGTTGAAGACAAGCATGTGATATTAGAGTATGTCAATTCAATGGAGTAGATATAAGTTATATTCACCAAGAAACTATTGAAGGATGCTTTTGAGTATCTTAGAGGTAAATTAGGGGTTCTTCCCCTATCCAATATTCACTAAAACAAGATGCATGCTACATCAATTCAAGGATTCATTAGAATATCTATTTTGTGAGTTGATGCTAGTGTTCACTCTTTAGGTGATGCCTAAAGTTGTTAAAATGATTATGTATACAATGGGATGTTAGTACATGCTAGGTATGATCCACTGATAGAGAAATTTTTTTAGGAGTATGTATCTTTGACATCATTGTCAAAGAGGGAGAATAAACTATTGATGAGTATAGTGAAATGAGAAAGAGGGAGAATAAGTTGATGAACACAAAGAAGGAGAAGATGGAGAATTGATAATCAGAGGCAAAGGAAGATGTTAACATTTAGAGGGAGTACAGAACATAACATATATATATCAGAATATTTCCATCATCAATTGACAATGTTTCCATCAATGCCAAAGAGGGAGATTGTTAACTACAACTGATGGTGATGATGATGAAGACTGAGACCAGAGGTATACATGTTTGTAGAAGGATTAGATTAGTTGTTATTTTTTAATTGATGTCAAGAAATTGATTTTTAGTTTATATTGATTTTCTATATCATTCAGAGTATGATATACATTGAGTGAGTTAAAGAAAAAAAGAAGTGATTTTTTTGAAATTGAAGAACTTAATTGGGTAGCTAATACAAATCGAAAAATGATAAGGTAATAATGGTTGAATTTTTTTCTACTTTACATTTGATTATATCAAGTCGGTAAAGGGTATTGGGCAAGTCGGTAAAGAAAATAGTTTGGTTATCGAGAAAGAATAAGTAATTTTCAGTAAAGAGAAAGGAAGTCAAGACACCGAGTAGAAGGATTTAGTTATCGAGCGAAGAAAATATAATTTTAGTTGAAGGAAAAGAAGTTAGCCATCGAGCAAGGAACATAAATTAAATACAAGGATCAAAATGAAATTTAATGAAGGGCCACAATGATCTGAAAGATTCCAAGGATGAATAAGAGTTAGTTGAAGAGATCTACGATTAGGAAAATTCAAGGTGATGATCTATGGTAAAGATTTAAGTGGCAAAAAGTGAAGGTACAAGTTCCAAGAAATGTTCAAGTTCTTAGGTGATGATAAAACATTTTATCGAGTTCCAAATTCATTAAATTAATTCAAGAGGATGATCTGACAGTTGAGAATAATCAGAGGAAAATGTAATACAAGAGATTAAGAGGAAAAATAGAGTCTATATAAAGGATGAAATTGAATGAAGGACAAGTTGGAAAGTTGAAGTGTGGTTGTGTAACTGAGTGATGCAGTGAAGAAGAAAAAGGTTGAAATCTGAGTCTGTAAGAAAAGATTGATGAAGTGTTGAGGCCACTGAGTAGTGAAGGAAAGAAGTGAAGACAAAGAGTGCATAAGGGATCTAACTAAGCAAGAGGTAGTGAAAGATTTACAAATCAAGTTTTATACTATTGCTTATTAACATTTGTAGAAGAAAAATCTCTTAACCGAGTGGACTTAACAATCTTATTGTAAAACCTTGAGAGAGATGACATTCTAGAAGAGTGTTTAAAGACCTTTAACCAATCAACTCCTAACATGGTGAAGATCCTAACAGATCCAAGGAAAATCCCCTAATAGGGTCACATTTAACAATGTCCATTGTAATCTTTAACATGATTGACTCTTAACCCAACATACTTCAAAAGAGTATTTCTTTAGTAGGTGACAATTCCCACAATGGTTTTTCCCAGATTGGGTTCCCACATTAAATACTGGTGTTATATGTGTCAAATATTTATTGTGAATGTTATTTGTTGATTACTTATGTTACTATTGTTAGTCGGTTGCTATTGAAGTTTGTCTTACCGAGTTGAATTATAATTAAAGTTTTAAGGTTTAAAGAATCACTTATTACTGATTCACCCCCTCTCAATAAACCAACATTTTGGTGATATGATAAGTGTGAACTGGTTGTGCTACTGATTGGTTCTTGATGATCAGATGATCTAGAGAGTTGATTTTTGGGCCAACATGTCAATGTGTTTTGATTAATATATTTTGGGCCAACATGTTAGGTATGATTGGTGCAATTTTCCATAAGTTTGATCAATATTGTGGACCAACTTGTAAAACATTTTCAAGTCTTAGCCGACTTAAGAACATTATTATAAAGATAGACTAAATCATATGATTTAGGGTTGCGATCATGAGTTTGGGTGTTGCAATCAAAGATAGAGGCAGTGCAAAGCGCCATAGATAAGAGATTATAGTAGATCTGTCAAACAAGTAATGTCATTCCCAGATCAGCTATTTGAGTTTATTTTTCAAGGCTAACTCTAATATGTTAGCAGGTTAAATCTCTTAACATGGTGGACTTTAATATGTCTTTTCTATAAATTCTTTAACATGGTGACTTCTTATCTAGAGTTCTAAATCCTCTTTCAGGGTAGATCCTAATAGATCTTTTGGTACTTCTAACAAGGTACTAGTGACTTCTAACTGGGTGAACCCTTGACAGAGTATTGTAAGCTCCTAACATGGTAACTCTTTTAACTATAATGGATAGATTTGTGGGTGTCACCCCCACCGTGGTTTGGTCCCTCTTATAAGGGTTTCCACGATAAAAATAGTGGTGTTATGTGTTATGCTTTGTGGATGCTTGGATTTTTTTCTATTGCATAGTTACACTTGTATGTTTGGTTATTTGGGAGTTGTTTAAAAGCATAATCAAATTAGTAGTTGAATTGTTTCATTACCTATTTATGTTGATTCACCCCCCTCCCCCCCCTCTCGGTGTCTCTGATATCTAACAAAATGATCAATGGATGAGAAAATTTGAGAAGGTAGGTCTTCTAATGGACATGTATTGATGAAATGAAAGGATAAAGAGCGTGTAAATGTATAAAGGAAGTAAAAAATAATTATTTTATTTATTTGGGGTGGGTGGTCCCACAATAGTGAGTCCCACTTTTTGGCCAACTTTGACATAGAGTTCAACATTTTGAGAAAAAGCTTCACTTTCGAACATCTGTTGCCATAAAACTATTAAGAATTTGAAGATGATGTAAACTAGAGTCTTTTAGAATTTTATTTCTAGTTTCTAAATATATATATATATGTATATATATTAAAAAAATTATTTAAATTCATTTTTCCTTCTTCGAAAAGTGGTTTGCGTGAAAAAAATATGTTTTTAAGGAGCTACTGTCAGTTGGATTAGCATAATTTTTTTTTAAAAATATGATAATGGTGTAATTCTTTCAAGATTATATTTTTAACTTCAATATCTAAAGGATGCAATTGGTTTTATTCATTTTGGATCAATATTTCATAGTTTATTAAGTTTTAAAGTGACAATAACTGTAATTTAGACATAAGGTCACTTGGATCACTCTAACTTGATCTGTGTATATCGAAATTCATTTTTTCTTTTTTTCATAGAAAAGTAACACAAATACGCTTTTCCTACATATTTTTCATAATTTTTTTTTAATAATTTACTATTTTTCCTGAAGTCTTGAAGAGATAGGTTGTTGAATGACCAAACAACCTATGTTTAGTTAAAGTAATATTCAAAAATGATAATGAACTCAATATGTATTAAAATTATATTCATTAGAAAGCTTGTTCCGAATAGCATCATTTGACATCATTTGTTTGAAAAAGTCATCTTGTTTAGTCCTTGTTTCATGCCTCCAAAGACCAATTTTCTAAACTTTAGTTGTTTTTTGAGGGAAAAATTTCAATTTTGGGGTCTTCGTGTGAAGACCCCCTTCACACGAGGACCCTAGAGGGTCTTCGTGCGACGACCCTTCACACGAAGACCCCCAGGTAAAAATCCTAGCAAGAAAGACTCCTGCCAAATTTTTTTTTTGGGTACTTCACACGAAGTATGTACTTCAAGCGAAGTCGGCTAGTAAAATTAATTTGTAAAAAAAATTTAAAATGGTATAAAAGTAAAACATTTTGTTTCTATTTTACATCAAATTGCAATTAACAAATTCACATTTTCTATTATTGAAGGCAATTTTTGAAGGAGGATTGGTATTTCTATTTTTTCAAAGGCATAATTTTAGAGAGGAAAAATATTAGATTAAAGTATTTTTTGAAGAAGAAATTTTTTGTTGACGATCTTATGGAAGACATTTTTTGGAGCTTGAAGAAATGGGGAACAAGAAGGGAAGACAAAGTAAATCTTCTAGAATAAGGTCACCCGGTACTGAGCAAATAAATTGTGAAGTTGCATTAACATATTATCATAAAACTAAAGAAGATGAAAGACAAGCTGAAGTAGGAGGGTCAAGTCAAGTCAAAGAATTTGATGTAGGAGCATCCTAGGTGTAAGAGCAATCTTGCATCACCCAAAAAAATATTTCTATTTTTATATTCAATAAGGGCTATTTTGTGCAGAGCTGCTATTTATGGAAAGTTACTATTTTTGGTAATTTTTTAATGTGCTCAGAATGATCTGATTTCTTTCTTGGAGGTTCATTTTGGTCATATAAGTCTGCCAGTAAAGTTTCATTGCCAAATCAAGTGTATATTGGAAGATATTGAAGATTTTCGGTATTGGCAGCAGGGTACAGAAACTTTGAACTCAGTTTTGAAGGCTTTAGAGGCCCCGGATGAGGTCAAAAATTTGGGTGACGGGTGCTTGCATAGGTCAAGCCTGTAGAGCGCTTCGTGGCATTTTTGAAATGGGGTTATAATAGCCGATCGGGGCAACTGGTGATGACTTATGGTCTTCGAAAGTTGGGCCACCTGAAATGGCAGAAAATAATTTTCTTCAAAATTTTTGTTCGGGTTTCAAAGGTTATCTTGAGCTGACTATGATGTAATAAAATGTAAAATAAAATAATTCTAAGTTTGGTCGGCCTTATTGGCTAAAATTCTGGAACCTTCCCAGGCGGTGGAAAATTGCCTATATAAGGAAGGCTGTATTATTGTCTTAGGCAGTTCAGAATAGTTCTGGGTAGTAGATCTGGGTAATAGTTCGAGGCTTTGTCCTACAAAATATTGTAAGGGAATGCCCATGTGGCTTTGCATATTGTAATTCTGAAATTTTGTAATTCCACATTTGTGGAGATAATAAGAAGCCAATTTTTTGTTCTTGCATATTGTTGCTGTTTCTCTATTTCTATTATGTGTTTGTGGTATTAAGGGGAGCACCCTTCACCAGAATTACACATTGAAGAAGGGTTGGGATTACTCCCTACGGAAGCTCAAATAATTGATGTTGGAGAAGGGTCAACATCACGTGCTCCTACTGGTATGGATGTGGAGAATTTGAGATCACTTGCTAATGTTCAACACTTAAGTCTTGCTAAGAAGAGATCAATGAATATGATAGCAAAAGAAATATTGGGTAAATTTGATAATTTTGAAACACTTGAACAAGCTCAATTGCTTTCACTTATACTTATAAACAAAAAGTTGGAAGGGGCATTAAAATTATTGGGTATAGACACATCATCAAAGAAGAGAAAAGTTGTTGACATGCAAATTGATGTGATTGAAAATCTTAAGAAAGGTTTGAACCAGCTAGGGAAGCGATCTCGAACTATAGATAAGTCCATTACAAGAAAATTTATGTTGACATCCATTGTAGGTAACATGATGGGATGAAAAAGACAAATATCTTCATTTTCATCTCAGTTTGGTTTTAATAGGAAAATAATATCACGATATGTTAATAGGAGAATACTTTTGGATGATAGCACCTTGGAAGGCAATTGGGAAATCATGTGTAGAGCTCCCCGTTCTAATAGGATTGATGAAGGAACAAAAAATTTGGTTACATCATTTTGGAATGATAATGCACGCCCTTCATCAAACACTAGAGATGTTATCAGACATAGAATTTTAGCTAATCAATATGAATATCATACGAAACATTGGCTGGACACAACACAACATGAAATGCATGTGTCATGTTTTAGTTCAAATCCTAATATAAATATTGGGCAAACATTGTTTGAAAGATTGAAGCCATATTATATCAGGATAAACAAAGTGTTTGAAACTTGTTGTTGTCATTATCATATTGAATTTGATCTCCACTATCAGGTTTTTCGAAAGTTTGTAGAAGACACTTATGGTTTTGAAAAGGCTCCTCCTACTAGATGAAGTGAGTTCATCTCATCCATTTTATGTGATAAAAGAGATGATGTAGCTGGACAAATAAATTGCATAAAAGGAATATGCCAAACATGTGCCGATTTGTCTCTTTTTCCTTTGAAAAATGAAAATATTGATGTAACAAAGATGGTAAATTGCAAGAGTTACAAATATGTAAAGAATGAAACAAAATTTGGGAAAGAATCCACAAGGTTAGAATATGTTGAAGAGGAGATAAATGTTGGAGTATTTATGAAAAAATTTAAAAAACTGATTCAACCCTACATTCATCATGCTTTTTTTGCAAAGTGGCAAGCACAACAATTTCAAACATTGAGAGACAATTTCCCACTTGGAACTATTGTATCAGTTGTTGATTTTGCAGAAAATTATTCTTTTGTTCATCAAAAGGGAATTCAGTCAGAATACTATTTTTCAAAGTAAATTACTATTATGGTACATGTGTGTTATTGACATACACAATTAGATTTGGATGGTATTCAGAGTACATTTGAAGCACGGGTCATCAAGAAGGAATACCATTTTTATATAAGTGATGATAAAGAGCATGACATTCATTATGTGGAACACTGCTTCAAGATGTTTTTTGCAAATTTGAAAGAAAGAGGTATAAAAATTGATAAACATTATGTTTGGTCAGATGGATGTGCTACACAATTCAAATCATCAAGACCGTTTTATGCACTATGTAGATATCATCGTAATGAAAACATACATGTCTGGAGTTCCTTTGAGAGTGGACATGGAAAAGGTGAACATGATGGTGCCGGAGCTTGCATCAAATGTGCTATATGAAAGTATCAAATGAATTATAAGGGAGTGCATATAAAAAATGCATATGATGTGGTTTAATGGTGCAAGACACATTTCACACCAAATGAGAATGACACGCCATCATGATTGACTTAGGTGGTGCCATATAGAAAATTTTGGGAGATAAAAGGTATGCACACATTTTTAAATTATTTGAAAGTGTTTAAAATTTTTATGATATTTTTTATTCAAATTATATTTATATCGAATGCATTATATATGCATTTGTTTAGGTGTGGATAGAAAAATTACGCATGGTTGCAATAGGATAGAAAAGATGCGATCTTTGCATTTAGTTATGAGTATGCATTATCGCAATTGGATGTTGAACACTAGGGACTACTCATGCTTTTGTTGTCACTGCATTGCTGACAATTATGAGGAATGTATCAATCAAGACCATGGATATGTAGGCACATGGAATCTAGTGCCACTAGTTGTTACTGATACATTTGATAGAGATGAAGATGAAAACTTTGATGATGTTCCTTTGATTTATACTGATTATGATCATATCTTGGGATTGGTCAAAATTGATAAGTATATATATTTCACATTATATGGTACATTGAGTTGCATGTATAGATACATAAATAGATCTATAGATTGAACTAAGTATTTATTTTAAGATTTCACACATGTATATATAAATTTACTACATGTAGGAGATGTCTTTGGAGTGATTGTTGAGCATAAAAAATGTAGAAGGAGTTGGTTATTATTTACTACATTGTACTACAGAGAGGATGAAGTTACTTGAACCTGAAGAAAGTGATGGAATGTTGTTCCCCATAGGTTTGTATATGGTTTACATCAATATATTGAACTCAATTAGTAAATTTTAAATTTTAACCTTTTAACAAATTTCAAATTGAGTTTGTTTAAATTTATATATTGTTTAAATTTGTGACCTGTAGGTTCAGTTGTTTTAGAGGGAACATATTTCAAGAAAATCAAAGTAATTCAACATGGTATTCACTTTGTTGATTATGAACCAGACAATAAGGTGTTTCAATATAGTCACCTAGTAGTTTCCACCTCCATTTATCTTCATACAGTTAAATCTCAACATGGACGTCGTAAGTGGAGACTAGATAGTGAGCATCATGAGAGAATATTACATGTTCTCCATGAAAGGTCTGAACCACTTGAGTTGGTCTAAAAAGTATAATATGTATACTTATTTCTTGTGTTAGGACCTACTTGATATCTTTGGATTAAATTTCATTATACTTTGTTTATATATTTAAACATATGATGGACCTATTTGATGGTTCAATGGTTTTAATATATAGAATTTTATATATATACTTTGATTATTCAATGATTTTTATAGATTGCATATTAGTTAAAGATTTTATGTATGCTTTGATGAAATTAGTTATATTACTTATGACATGTGTTAGTTCTAGAATTAGTTAGAATAGTTATTATCCATTAGTTACATGTATTAACTAGTTATCTTTTATGATATTAATTTTGGATCCCCTTAAGACACTAAAAAATGATAAAATTACTTATCTTACTTATGACATGTGTTAGTTCTAGAATTAGTTAGAATAGTTATTATCCATTAGTTACATGTATTAACTAGTTATCTTTTATGATGTTAATTCTAGATCCCCTTAAGACACTAAAAAATGATGAAATTAGTTATATTACTTATGACATGTGTTAGTTCTAGAATTAGTTAGAATAGTTATTATCCATTAGTTACATGTATTAACTAGTTATCTTTTATGATGTTAATTCTAGATCCCCTTAAGACCTCCCCTCAAGACACTAATCAAATCAAATAAAACCATTTAATCAAATCATATATAATCAAATAAAATTCTCTAATCAAATCATATCAAATCATATCATCTAATAAAATAAAACCATCTAATCAAATCATATCATCTAATAAAATAAAACCATCTAATCATTTATCATATATCATCAAATAAAATCATCTAATCAAATCAAATCAAATCAAATCATATATCATCAAATAAAATCATCTATTCAAATCATCAAATCAAATCAAATCATATTATCTAATCAAATATACGTCTCTAATCAAATATATGTCTCAAATCATATGTATCTAATCAAATATATGCCTCGAATAAAATATAAGTACATCTAATTAAATATATATGTTTCTAATCAAATATATGTCTCGAATCATAAATTGAGTCTCAAATAAAAGATATGTTCAACAGAGTCATAAACTGAGTCTCACATAAAAGATATGTTCAACAGAGGTCCTAAACTAGGGAGTCATCTAGGTGCATGTGAATAGAGCGACCCTCTGGGTGACTGCCACAAGCATCCTCTAGCTATGAGACATCAATTGATCCCTACAAATATAAATGCATGTATATATGATAATAATCTAAAATAATTAAAATATTATAAATGCATGTTTAAACTTACATATTTTTAAAACTTATCTAACCACTACTAAGTGACACATCTGCTGAATCGCTCCTATGAAAAGCATCATCTGGTTGTAAAGAAGTGACTAACCCCTGCAAATTTAGTGTACAACAATTGGTTATATACATGTGCATAATATATATATTATGTAAAATACTTGAAATATATAAATACATGTGTACACATGCATGCTTAAACATACATATATCTAAAACTTACTTGACCACTAGTAGGTGTCACATCATGTGGATCTCTCATAGGAAGATGCTCTGAGCCCACACTAGAGGTAACATGCTCAGCTAACTGTGCCTACAAAATATTATACATTGAACAAACATCAATACACATGTCTATAATTAATTGTTCACTAAAACTCCTAATAAAAAAGAAAAAAAAATTATATGTACCTAGGTCTCAGGAGTAGGAGGATCATCAGCATGCTACACCATTGTATCATTAGCTAAAACTGCATCACCCACACCACCTAAGGTCCTGAACTTCTGTAGTAATGAGGAGTGTAGGGGTGACACTAGCTGGGAGGGGAGTGATGTAGAACCTGAACCATCTGGATGCAATAACATATCCATAAATGACTTGAAATCAGTGCCAATGTCCACCTGACCCAACCCGTGCAACTACTCATCAAAAGAATCTAGGCCCTCAGTGGTGTTGCGTACATCGCCAATCTGTATACTTGGCTCTGCAGCTATAGAGTGATATGTGGGTACATGACGCTCTACACTACGCTATGCATGACTAGTAGATGGTGTGTCCCATGTTGGTGGAATGATAGGACCCCGTGCAAGTGCAATGAAATCCTTGAGTGAATCTATTTGAATCATGTGCGTGTCAACAATATGAGAATAGGCCTCTAGGAGATCCTCCAAAAAGTAAAGGGCCATATCTAAAGTACTCTAATGACTCGACAGTGCTTGTATCTCTCCAAGTACAGGAAGACCTATAGCTCTATATGCCTCCTCAGTCACACCTATAGTAGTACTAGAAGAAGCCTCAGAAGATGATCTGGCTCTACTTGATCTAGTCAAAATGTATCTACCCACTGAATCTGAAGTGATGGATGTGGCTACAGAAGCAATCTATCCTATACTATCCACAACTCCCCTCTAAGAAGAAATGATGACTCTATCTACAGTAGCAGCCATCACCGGTGCCACTGCTAGAGTCCTACCCCAACTAGCTATCTATGAGGCTACACAACTTGATTAGCCCTATGATACTGATCACGGTCTACAACCCTATCGAGCCCTTGACCATAATATGCTAGGAGATCTAAATAGTTGACCTTGAGTCCCAAATAGAACTCAGCATACAACTGTGTTGCAAAATATAATGGAATCTGGTCGTTATTTGGATAATGATAGTGTTCTACAAGAAATCAAGGGTAAATCATACATGCGATTTGAGGTACCACATGCCGTGTGACCTGATATGCCCTCACCATTGATCCCCTCATAATGTGGGAAAAACTCTTGTTTGATGGTTTCCTTGGGGATGAGGCTCTGAACCGTCACCAAGGAAACATCACCCAAGACCTCCTCCCTCAACTCTCAAAAAAGGTCTCAACTACCTGAGGCGTGAAGGAGGCATGAGTCCTCAAGCTGGCAGTCATAGTCTCCAAACTTGTCAAAATACTAGTGTAAGTATCTCTATATATACCAGCTGCTGAAGAATTAAAGATAGACTCTCTAAGTCGAGCCATCTCTGTATCAACAATATGAAAAATGGTATCCATATTAGGAGTCTGAGGTGCACCTCGAGTGGCCATCTAGATACATGACATGTGAAAGCTAAGTGTTAATAATTAAGTACTTGATTAAATGTTATAACTCCATGTAAAATGGAAAAAAATATCTAAATATATAAAATTATAGGTCTTATTAGGTCACGTAAGTGGTTTTATTAGGTCTTAAGGGTCCTACAATGTACTAATTAGGTCTTAAGGGGTCGTAGATAACATAAGAGGTCTTATTAGGTCTTAAGGGGTCATAGATAACATAAGAGGTCCTAAGGGGTTAAGTCTAATAGGTCCTAAATTTTGTTCCTAATAGGTCCTAATTGGTCATATTAGGTCCTAATTGGTTCTAATTGAGTCTAATTTGGTCATAATTGGTTCTAATTGAGTCTAATTAGGTCCTAGTTAGTTCTAATTGGTCATAATTGGTTCTAATTAGTCCTAATTGGTCCTAATAGGTCTAATTGGGTCTAATTAGGTAGATAATTGGTTCTAATTAGGTCCTAATTGGTTCTAATTAGGTCCTAGTTAGGTCTTCAAGTAGAGAAACAACTTAGACATACCTTGTTTCCTAATATGACCTAATATAACCTATTAGGACCTAATATGACCTATTAGTGGACTAACTGGTCATAATTGGTCCTAATTGGTTATATTAGGTCCTAATTAGTTATATTAGGCCCTAATTGGTTCTAATTAGGTCGTAATTGGTTCTAATTAGGTCCTAGTTAGGTCTTTAAGTAGAGAAACAACTTAGACATATCTTGTTTCCTAATATGACCTAATATGAACCATTAGGACCTAATATGACCTATTAGTGGACTAATTGGTCATAATTGGTTCTAATTAGGTCCTAGTTAGGTCTTTAAGTAGAGAAACAACTTAGACTGTATACCTTGTTTCCTAATATGACCTAGATTGTCTTAAGGGGTCGTGGGTAACATAAGAGGTCCTAATGTATAGATAATATAGTCCTAGAGTGTCTTAAGGGGTTGTGGGTAACATAAGTGGTCCTAGAGTGTCTTAAGGAGTCGTGGGTAACATAAGATAAGAATCCTAGAGTGTCTTAAGGGGTTGTGGGTAACATAAGAGGTCCTAATTAGTGGACTAATTGGTCATAATTGGTTATATTAGGTCCTAATTGGTTCTAATTAGGTCCTAATTGATCCTAATTGGTCATATTAGGTCCTAATTGGTTCCAATTAGGTCCTAGTTAGGTCTTTAAGTAGAGAAACAACTTAGACATACCTTGTTTCCTAATATGACCTAATATGACCTATTAGGACCTAATATGACCTAGAGTGTCTTAAGGGGTCATGGGTAACATAAGAGGTCCTAACGTATAGATAATCTAGTCATAGAGTGTCTTAAGGGGTTGTGGGTAACATAAGTGGTCCTAGCATGTCTTAAGGGGTCATGGGTAACATAAGTGGTCCTAGAGTGTCTTAAGGAGTCATGGGTAACATAAGATAAGAATCCTAGAGTGTCTTAAGGGGTCGTTGGTAACATAAGAGGTCCTAATTAGTGGACTAATTGGTCATAATTGGTTATATTAGGTCCTAATTGGTTCTAATTAGGTCCTAGTTAGGACTTTAAGTAGAGAAACAACTTAGACATACCTTGTTTCCTAATATGACCTAATATGACCTATTAGGACCTAATATGACCTATTAGTGGACTAATTGGTCATAATTGGTCCTAATTGGTTATATTAGGTCCTAATTGGTTCTAATTAGGTCCTATTTAGGTCTTTAAGTAGAGAAACAACTTAGACTGTATACCTTGTTTCCTAATATGACCTAATTTGACCTATTAGGACCTAATATGACCTAAAGTGTCTTAAGGGGTTGTGGGTAACATAAGAGGTCCTAACATATAGATAATCTAGTCATAGAGTGTCTTAAGGGGTCTTGGGTAACATAAGTGGTCCTAGAGTGTCTTAAGGGGTCATGGGTAACATAAGTTGTCCTAGAGTGTCTTAAGGGGTCGTGGGTAACATAAGAGGTCATAAGGTATAGATAAGAGTCCTAGAGTGTCTAAAGGGGTCATGGGTAACATACGAGGTCCTAAGGTATAGATAAGAGTCCTAGAGTGTCTTAAGGGGTCATGGGTAACATAATATTAATGGGTCATAGATGTGATAAGTGGTCTAAGTGGTCCTAAGGTATAGATAAGAGTCATAGAGTGTCTTAAGGGGTTGTGGGTAACATAAAAGGTCCTAAGGGGTCCTAGGTTACATTAGTGGATCCTCGTATGTATTAATTGAATCTAAGATACATAAATGTGTCATAAGACAACCTAAGATATGTTAATGGGTCTTCAGGATCTGAATGGGTCATATATGTCTTAAAATGTCGTAAGGGATGTATAATGGTCCAATAATATTAATGGGTCATGGATATGATAAGTGGTCTAAGTCCAGTCCTAGGACATCCTAAGATTATTTAATGGGTCTTGGGGGTCCTAAGATTTCATATTTGTTTTACGATTTCATAAGGGATCCAGATAACAATCCTAGAATGTTAATGAGTCGTATGTGCAATAAGTGGTCCTAGAGTGTCTTAAGGGGTCATGGGTAACATAAGAGGTCCTAAGGTATAGATAAGGGTCCTAGAGTGTCTTAAGGGGTCGTATGTAACATAAGAGGTCTTAAGGGATCCAGATAAGACTCCTAGAATGTTAATGGGTCGTAGGTGCAATAAGTGGTCATAGAGTGTCTTAAGGGGTCGTGGATAACAATGAGTCCTAGATGTGTCTTAAGATAATGTAGGGATGGATAAGGGTTAGGTAGAGTGTCTCAAGGGGTTGGGGGTAACATAAGAGGTCCTAAGGGGTCCTAGGTTTCATTAGTGGATCCTCGTATGATATTAATTGAATCTAAGATACATAAATGTGTCCTAAGACAACCTACGGTATGTTAATGGGTCTTGATTATCTAAATTGGTCATATATGTCTTAAAATGTTGTAAGGGATGTATAATGGTCCAACAATGTTAATGGGTCATAGATGTGATAAGTGGTCTAAGGGATCTTAGGCTACATTAACTGATACTAGTATGTCATTGTAATACCCCAAAAATGGGCTATAAGTTCATTAACCTCCTACATCGACAATTCGAACAAAATCGACATCAAAGTCCTAACCTAAGGCACATCTAAACATCATCGAATCATAATTGATTATCTTAAATTTTGCATCGGGGAATATTCCTAGTAATATTCCTAATTATTTTAATTATCTTTAATTTAATGATTATTTGGCGATAAATCACATTTATCCTAAGTTTGATTAATTGAATATTTTCATATTTAATTAATTAGATTTAATATTTGCCACTTAATTATGTAATTAAATTTAATTCTATCTATTATTAATTGTATTATTTAATTTTGACAATAAATCAAAATTCCTATCTTTAATTGATTAAATTCTTATTTAATTAATTAAAGCATGTTGTCATTATTTAATAGTATAATTTTTAATAAAAGTTTGAATAAATAGTTAATTAACCCATAAATTAATTATTTATTTTCAAAAATCAGTTGAGTTGAGGATAAATCATTTTATTTATTTATTTAATTCTTAATTATTATGCATATTCAAAAGAAACAGTTAAACTCCAAATCAGAAAATCAATGCAAGTTATTGACTTTTTGGAACTCAACATCCTTTTGGAGTTCAAAAAGCTGATCTAAACTCTAATTTGAGTTAAAAAGCTATTTTTGCATGATTTTGAGAATTAACTATCTTTCATGATCAAATAACTCAAAAATCAAGCTGAGTTTATTTGAGTGATTTATGGCTTTTATCCATGCACCTCCAAAGCCCTAGATTTCTATAAATTAAGGCTTTAGCTCTTCACAAATCATCTCATATTTTGCACAATCACGCTGGAGAATTGGAATTGAAGAATCAAAGCTCTTGCGAATCGACATCTTTGTGAGATCAATCTTATTTTTGCATTCATATTTCATATCATTGTTAGATTAGCATAGCATATCAGTTTTCAATAGCATTCATATCATATCAGTTTTTATCATTCTTATTGCATAGAAAATATCAAAAATATAGATTAATTGCATTTATTCCATATCTAGAATTGCATTCAAATCCTTCATTTAGGTGTCGTCTAGGTCATTGATCTTGATTACAATCTGAGAACATTAATCTCGCACCTATTAGAAGGTAGTAAATCGCTTGGTTAGATAGCTTTCAATTTTGCATGATTTTGATTATAGCTAACCTCTAATGTTTTACTGAGTGTTGTGTCTACAGATTAGGTATAATTTTCACACACACATTTCTGGCGCCCACCGTGGGGCCCTGAAACGGGTTTCCCTTCATTTCTATCAATTTTCTATCTTTTGAGGATAAGGGTTTCAAGGGTCCTGGTATACTCTGTAGGACGTTATTTTTTGTTTCTTTTTTGCCTGCAAAAAAGAAATTTTTTTTTTTTTGGGCACTTTTTCTATCAAAGTTGTCCGTACACAGCGATTTTTATCATTCTGTCCGTACTTTCGTACATCTCTGTACAAATTCTCGCGTGAGATTTCACTTGCGTCGCGCGAGATTTCTTTTTGTGTCACGCGAAATTTCACTGGTATCATTTTTGTGCGCAAAATATCACTTTCTGGCGCGAGACTACAGTTCCTCGCGCGAGACTTTATCTTTTATCGCACGAGACTCCACTTCCTCGCGCGAGTCTTCATATTTTTGTCGTGCGAGATAGTACTTCCTCGTGCGAGACTTCATTCTTCATCGCGCGAGACAATTTTTCCTCGCGCGGGACCGCATTCTGCCTCGCGCGAGATTTTGCTACAGAGACACATAATTTGCAGATTTGTACTTTCAGATTATTGATTTCTAACACTTACAATTTGCTGTTGATTGGTCTTGGTTTTGTACTTTCGGATGTGTGCTAAATTCTGGATTGCAGAGCATTGGACCTAAGGTATTCTTCTCAAGCTGATAATATTTCAATTTGGATCCTAAAATAAATCTCTTATGTGTCTGGCTTGTGTGCATCCTTTCATGCTTTTATCTATCTCTACACACTTGCATAATTGATACTAGGTTGTAATCCCTTAAGGATTCATTAAGTAGTCTTAGAATACTTGTGATTGATCTTGATTGCTATCTTGGGTTATTGGACTCGCTAATCCGCCGGCCCCTCATTTCCGCCCTGTGGTTGCAATCTCAGTGCCATAAAGGGGAGGGGTCAACAGGACAGAAGCGTTAAATGTTCCACTTGGCAACCCTTTTGTGCTTTTAGGAACTCACTTGTTTTCTAAGTTGTGGACTTGTTTTTAGCTTGTGTGAGGTGTTAAGTGTTCCACCTTGTGGACTCATCTCATATTTGCTTTAAGCATTAAGTGTTCCTCTTTCTACTTTTTGAATGCTTTTGGTAGATTTACTTTCGGAACATATATCTGTGCTCACATAGTAATTAGACCCTATGAACACTATTTGTGATTCTTGAGAGATTGGATTCCTAGCGAAATCTTTCTTGATGACAGAATCCTTGTAGGTAGGGAGGATACTTAGTGCGTTTCACATTCAGCTTGGTTAGTGCATCTTCTCTTATTGATCGACACATTCTCTCTCCGGAGAGGTTGATAGATCACGTAGGGTTGATATCACGAGCTTTGGTGAATCAAAATTGGTTAGTGCATCTTCTCTTATTGATTGATACATTCTCTCCCCGGAGAGGTTGATAGATCACATGGAGTTGATATCACAGACCTTGGTGGAACAAAACTTTGTCTTAGCGTGTCGGATTAATTTGCTTGCTTTATTTGGGTTAAAAGTGAAGAGGTGTCAAAACCTTGAATCTGGAGCCAAGTCCCCTTGTGGTATACTATTGTGAGTCATCTTTAGAGAGGGTTAACCGTAGCGGACAATCCCTTCACAGGGCAAACTGCGTTGACGGAACCTCAAGCAGTAATAGCCATTTTCGCCATGGTAGTGACAACCGCTATATAAATGTCCTTGTGGAAGAAATCTCCACGGGTATGGTTCATTGTTGGGTTGTCAGATCTCCCTAGCAGCTCTTGAAGATTAAGTTCTCGGACTGTGTCAAAACCCTGGTGCGCCGGGATTGGAGTTCACCCCTTTGAATCATAAAAGTTGCAGAGTCAAACCATTACTAAAAACCCTAGAGAGGCCAATTTTTCATTCTCAGGTATATGTGTGTTATTGCAAAACTTTTCAGAACATACACAATTAGTACTCTCAGGGATTAGCACAATTTGGTCACTTGATTGTTCATGTGCAAGGTTGCTTTTGCCCTTGTTCATTGTTTTCAGACGTGCTTGGAATCACTTGCTTGCTATTCTGCGTGCTTATTTATCTACTTGGCTATTAAAAACAATCAAATCTGGTATAACCTTCAAAATCTAGACAGTACAATTTGTAAACAATCCAAAACTGAAAACCTTAAATTTTGCAAAAATTGACGTAAAGTTCTTTCTGGAGTCAAAAGTCATTTCAAGAAGTCAAAAGTTGTACGAGTTTTGTCAAGTGTCATTTCAGTATTACCCAACTATCGTATGAGTTTAGCAACTGTCGTTTCATTTATACCCAGTGTCGTACAAGTCTACAGAGTGTCGTTTGGAAAAATTTGAGAAAGTTGTCAGAAATTGTCAAATTGCAAGATATCCAATGTTTCCAGCCTAGTTCCAGAATCTGTCAAAAATATCATTGTGTCAGGAATAGAGCAGTAGCTATTGAGCATTCTACCATTTTCTGAGTTTGATCTTTTGAATCCGATCTAGTCTTCTATTTGATCAATTTGAGTCCTTTTTATCTCGTGTCAAAACCTTGTCATAACTATCAATCTTCAATCAATCAATCTTCAAAAACAAACTAAGTGTTGAGAACTCGTGTCCGCTATCTTTTGGGCAATCTATCCCATGCATCCAGGGCACAGTTTCCTTCACCCACATCTCATTAGATCTTCAAAACTATCATAATCTTGACAAGGTTGCGTCATCCAATTTTCTCGAATCAAATTGTTCTTCAGTTGTCTTCATCCTTTTCTTCTGTTTCATTCAAAGTTAATGGTGGAGACCAGAGCTTCTTCACACAAAAAATCAGAAGAAACATCTCAGAACTTACTTTTGACCAATACCCCGGGTCCAACTCTTGAACAACTCATCAAGTCAGGTATCTACGAAGACGACGGTCTCGGTAACTTTCGACTGAAAATTGGTTACAGACCTCCTCTATCAACTCACAGAGGTAATCAACAAACTCTTTTTCAATCTATTCCAGGGAGCCCAAAAACTCCTACCATGTCTCAAGCAGGGACAAACCATGGTTCTCTAGGAGGAGGATCCCAGGGACACCATTCTCAACATAATGCCGACCAAGACCCTACACCCTCTGAAATCCATCGGTGTCAGAATGACGATGAATTCAAAAGAATGATGAGGCATTTCTTGAAAATGGATAGAGAGGCATACTTTTTGCAATTAGCCCAAGAAGGAGCTAAACTTCCTCCTCACTTCAATGTTGAAGATATCATCATGCATGAGGAAGAAACTCCGATGACGGCCATAATGAACCAGCTGCACGCTATGCAGGTCAAAATGAATAAAAATGAGAAAGAGAAGGAACCCAAGGAATTCTCCATGGAGGCCCTTTGTCCTTTCCCTTTTGACAAAGACTTGTATATGCCTCCATTCCCAAAAAGAGTGGAGATACCAAAGTATGACAAATATGACGGACACTCTGATCCTCAAGATCATGTCAGAGAGTTCTGTACACAATCCATGGAATTCATGCATGAACTGACTTATCTAATGCATCTTTTTCCTAGATCCTTGGGAGGAGCATCCATTCAGTGGTTTTCAAGATTACCTTCTACGATCAAAACTTTTGAGGAATTGATTAAATTGTTTTATCAACAATATTCCTACAATATTCAACATCCGATTACCATGATCGATATCTGTAACCTCAAGCAATATCCAGGGGAATCATTCCTAACTTTTCTCAAGAGGTGGCGAAAGAAGTTTTCTTTATATGCTAGACCAATTCCCGAAATGGAGAAACTTGAAATCTTTATCAATAACCTTGTTCCAGAGCTCAACTATCCATTGCAAATGCAAGATCATGTATCTTTTGATAAAATGGTGGATAATGCAATCAAGATTGAGAAAGTACTTGTCAAGAAAGGAGAAATCACACTTCAAAAGGACAAGTCTGAATCGGGATCTAGCTCAAAAGATAAAAACAAGACCTGGAATAGAAACAAAGGTATCGTCTCTGATGGTGTTGTTGACACTATCCACACCCCATCAAAGGCATCAGCCTACAATCTCACCCTTGCCACCAAAGCCATTGAAGCTTCAGAGAAAAAATCTACTGAACCATCTCCAAAGAAGCCATTCAAACGATGGGATAATAAACAAAAGTTTACTCCCCTGGGAGAATCTTTGGAATCTGCTCTAAGGACCCTGATAGCTGATAACATGATCTCTTTACCACCAATCTAAAAACCTGATCTGGATCCAAAACCATGTTGGTGGAAAGATAATGAATTTTGTGCTTTCCATCGAACTAAAGGCCACAGAACTAATGGATGCTTCCATTTGAAGCATACCATTCAAGACTTGATAGATCAAGGGGACATCACAATCGATAATCCTACCAGCAATAATGATCACACAGCATTTACATAACCTTTTCCACAACATGGCAAGGGAGTTTCCACTTCTCAGCCTAACATGGGGGCAAAAGTCAACTATGCCTACCCTGGAAACGATGCTGTCATCAATATGGTGGAACCATGCCTCTCTGAGAGCTGTAATGTCATCATGATTGTATGAAGAGATAGAAATCATTCCTCAGCTAATGCAATTACCAGATCACAAGCTCAGATGCATCTGAAAGGACAAACACCAAATTCATTTGATGTCCCTAAGATACCTTTCAATCTCACATCTGCTTCTAAACAGAAGGTTGCATTGAAATCTTCCAATCCAAAGGATGCCAGACCTACATCTTACAGCATCGTACAATAACTCCAGCATACCAATGCCAAAATCTCTATGTTTGAGTTACTTCGAATATCTCCAGCTCACCGAGATATCCTAGACAAAGCTTTGCTCAGCTCTAATGTTCCTGATGATCTAGATCTAGACAGGTTCCAGACTATGGTTGGTCATCTAACATCTCCGCAATATATCTCCTTTTCAGAAGAGGATGATAACTCCCTAAGTCACCCACATAATCAGCCCTTGCACATAGAAGTCTTGATCCAGAACCATCGAGTCAAACGTGTGTTGATAGATGGGGGCGCAGGCCTCAACATTTGTTCTTACAACTTAATCACACAGTTGGGATTCTCAGAGATGGCTATTGATCCTCAAAAGAAGATCACCATAAAAGCCTATGATGAACAAGAAAGAGCTTCTAAAGGCACCATTGTCTTGCCCATCCGGGTGGGTCCAGTCATCAAAGATACCACATGTCAGGTGCTCGATCTACCATTGGCTTACAATATCCTTCTAGGGAGACCCTGGATACATGAAATGCAGGCTATTCCTTCAACATACCATCAATGCTTGAAATTTCCCTATGAAGGAGTGGAGGTTACTATCCCAGCTGATCTAAGTACAACTTGCAATACATTGAAAGAAAGTGCCGATAAATTTGTTCCCAATAATAGAGAATCTTCCATCAAGCAACAAAATGTGGCTTCCACATCTAAGATGGATGACATTGCTAAAGAGATAAATATCAAAGAAAATGGGATGGGAGAATACACTATAGAGCCAGTCTTGTCTCTGACATCTCTCCCAATCTCACCTAAGTCATATGGCCAGTCCTTGAAGCAGTCTAAATCAGAACCTAAGGAACCTATGGAAGCATACAAAAGACATTTTGTGGTGGAGCAAGTATCTAAACAAGAATTTGAAGAGGATGAAGCTGTGCTGGCATGGCTATATAAAGAGGATTCTGAATCTAAAATTGTTCAACCTAGTGAATCTATAGCACCTACAGTCCCTTCTAATTCATATGGTCCAGGAAACAAATTGATAGCCAAGATGGGATATTCTGGTCAAGGACCTCTAGGAATTAGGGGAAAGGGTCTTGTGACCCCCATTTCACATATTGGTCGAGCCAAAAAAAGATACTGGTGGCATAGGGTTTAAGAAGAAACCCTATCATCTCAGAGGTGGTTGTTCTCATGTCATAGAACAAATTGCACCAGGAGAACCCCTTCTTAAGAAAGAAGAAACAGAACCCTCTGATGATGATTCAGATAGCTCTGAGCTTATCCCCTATGAAAAATTGCCTAAAGAGATCAAAGATCTTCTTGATGATACAGATGATCCTATCAGAAGAATTAATGTAGTAGAAACACAAGAACCTACTGTAGTGTAAGAGATGGTTGTACCACAAGAACCAGCCAATCTCGAAGGCAATCAAACTTATCGAGAAGTAGGGGGTAGTTATTCTAACACTGATTCCCATGAATATGAATTCAAGTCAGAGACTGAGGGTAATCCTTCTTGGGGTATTCATCCTGATTTCACGCACTTTCTAAGATTTCCTAGAGATTCTGAATCAGAAGATGAGTCAAATGATTATGAATGGGGTGCCATTCCAGAAGAAGATGAGCTTATAACAGAGAAATCTATTGATGTTATTCACCAATATGTCTCTCAACCCAACGTAGGTCTAGAGCGAAATAATGAACTTAACGTGTCTGATCCACCTATGGCTGAAGAGGACTCCTATGATGATGTTGAGCCTATTCACGAATTGAACATTCTGAGCTGTAATATCACCTTTGAACTTGAGCGTCAGGTTAGGACCAATGATGACATATCCACATCTGTGAACACCATATCCCAAGCCTTTCCCACTTTGACTATCCAACGCCCTGATCTTATCGACCAAACTTCCACCAACCCAAACCATGGTATGTATACCTTCCCAAATGACTATGCCCTTGCCTGCTACCTCAATGCAGTTGAGCCTATGAGTACTTCCATCAGTGAACCGAGTGTCAGCATGACCGAGTCAGACATCAAATATCTTAGTCAGAAAAACAAGAGTAAAAGGAAAAAGTGCCTTGGTGAAAACCTGGAAACAGGCACCTCGGTAGCAAAAATAGAATCTCTACCAAGATGGTGAAAACCTGGCAAACGGGCACCACTTGTTCCAAAATGCTCCATCTATCAGCACAATCTTGGTCTTTCCCAGCTTTCAGTCTTGCTTTAGTTTGTACATATCTCCCAGTTTGTTTCTGCATATCCCAGTTTCAATAAGTCGGTCTGTACACCAATCAGCTCAAACGTCTGTATCCTATCAATGTTCAAACTTGGGGGCAATCAATGTCATATCCTATGGTCTCCCATGTATCTTAGATGTGTCATATCCACTCAGAGTCCTTTGAAGCTTCAAGTTGAGTTAGTCAGTCAGTCTCGTCTCTAGAAAGGATTTTGCATCAACAACAATCAAACATCAAAACTCAACTGAAAACAATCTGTGCTTTTCATGCTTTTATCTCCTTGTAGGCTTACTGATTCGCATTGAGATTTTTGCATATTGTGTCCCTTCGAGCTCTTCGATGATGTCCTTTATAGGATTTAGAGAGTGATGACTAGGGGCATAATCTTTTCTTTGTTTTCTGCTTGTATGTGAAAATCTAACAACTTTGGAAATTTTGGATTGAAATGGTGTCCAACTGTAAGAGCCTCTATCTCAAATTGGATGGCCATGCGTACCTCGACCATTGATACCCAGACAATTCAAGGAAGTTTGATCTAACTATTATCTTTTTGAGTAAGTTCTTTCTCCTACTGTGGAACGCAATCTTGCCTAAGGATGTGAATGATAAAGGGTCACTACGGGTAATTCACATTGGATTTAGAATGATCTCTTGACTGTTTGATGTGTTTGTAATGCAAGGCGTACTCAGGTCATCACGACGTTTATGTTTTGATGCTTGTACAAATTGCTATATCAAAATGGACATGATATTCAAGTCACCCTGGCATTTGTGCCTTGATGCTTATATCTAATCCGACATTCAACAAATAAAATCAATATTCATATGTCCATGGTTGTTTGACCAGTGGGTGTTGTATTGATTCTTGCACATACAAATCAATATTCATATGTCTATGGTTTCATGGCTAGTGGGCATTGTATTGATTTATCCGGTTACCTAAAAGTTCAATGATGATAACAAATCGACACATGAACAGTGACTAGGTCCTAGGTCTTAGGTGGCATTTCATTTTGCATGTCTCCTTGCATTTTGCATGTTTACATGATCTCACAATGATTAAATGAACTTCAATGCTTAAATGATTCTTCAAATCGCATGTTCAAGTCTAACAAGAGCTAAATCTCACACGAAGGTTCCTCTAATGAAAGAGCAAGTAGAATCCTTTTTCGGGATCAAAATTCAAATCTGAGATCATTCATATTATTAACTACTTGCATAATCAACATTCAATCATCACAGAAATCTAGTATTCAACTTAACTGATTATCTAACATCAAACTATCAAAATTTCAACTTGGTCAACCATGGTCAACTCATGGTCAAACCTAGTCAAACTTGGTCTTTTGGGACCTTCCAACGATGCAAAATGCTTTCTCGGATGTAAATAACCAATTCTCAAATCAATTAACATGCTTCTAAACTATCAACGCTGACTTTTCTTGTCAGATTTCAATTTTAATCCCGAAGGGGGCATGGTATTGCACATCATTCAAAGTCTGTAAATCAAATTCTATCGATCAAGTCTATCAATATCTTTCATCAGTGATCAAGACAAACAATCACGTCTAGTTACTGATTCATCAAAAGTCCTCATCGCTCGGGGCAAATCTATCATCACTTGGGGCATATCAGATTCATCGATCCATATCAATCTGGTATTCTCTTAATCTTGTAATCTGTATCAATTTTTGCAACCATCAGATCATAGTGTTATTTCCTTGGTTCTTAGGCAAGTAAAGGATTCAGATGTGATACCTGCTAGTTCTGCTAAGACAATCGAGTCTAGAACGGGTCACTCACTTCTTATCAATCCTAAGGTTCAAAATCAGGCATTTTGACACTTTTTCGCAATCATAGGTTCATTTGCTTCTACAGTGAACATTATCTTTGGTCATTTAGGACCTATTATCTCCATATCAATTCAATATCAATTAGCTTCTATCTCATATCAATTATCAATTTCAAACATCAGTTTCATATCTCTATCAAACACAGACTATCTTTGAACCACTGCGCTTCGCACAGTAATTCAAAGAGGGGCAAAATGTAATACCCCAAAAATGGGCTATAAGTTCATTAACCTCCTACATCGACAATTCGAACAAAATCGACATCAAAGTCCTAACCTAAGGCACATCTAAACATCATCGAATCATAATTGATTATCTTAAATTTTGCATCGGGGAATATTCCTAGTAATATTCCTAATTATCTTAATTATCTTTAATTTAATGATTATTTGGCGATAAATCACATTTATCCTAAGTTTGATTAATTGAATATTTTCATATTTAATTAATTAGATTTAATATTTGCCACTTAATTATGTAATTAAATTTAATTCTATCTATTATTAATTGTATTATTTAATTTTGACAATAAATCAAAATTCCTATCTTTAATTGATTAAATTCTTATTTAATTAATTAAAGCATGTTGTCATTATTTAATAGTATAATTTTTAATAAAAGTTTGAATAAATAGTTAATTAACCCATAAATTAATTATTTATTTTCAAAAATCAGTTGAGTTGAGGATAAATCACTTTATTTATTTATTTAATTCTTAATTATTATGCATATTCAAAAGAAACAGTTAAATTCCAAATCAGAAAATCAATGCAAGTTATTGACTTTTTGGAACTCAACATCCTTTTGGAGTTCAAAAAGCTGATCTAAACTCTAATTTGAGTTAAAAAGCTATTTTTGCATGATTTTGAGAATTAACTATCTTTCATGATCAGATAACTCAAAAATCAAGCTGAGTTTATTTGAGTGATTTATGGCTTTTATCCATGCACCTCCAAAGCCCTAGATTTCTATAAATTAAGGCTTTAGCTCTTCACAAATCATCTCATATTTTGCACAATCACGCTGGAGAATTGGAATTGAAGAATCAAAGCTCTTGCGAATCGACATCTTTGTGAGATCAATCTTATTTTTGCATTCATATTTCATATCATTGTTAGATTAGCATAGCATATCAGTTTTCAATAGCATTCATATCATATCAGTTTTTATCATTCTTATTGCATAGAAAATATCAAAAATATAGATTAATTGCATTTATTCCATATCTAGAATTGCATTCAAATCCTTCATTTAGGTGTCGTCTAGGTCACTGAACTTGATTACAATCTGAGAACATTAATCTCGCACCTATTAGAAGGCAGTAAATCGCTTGGTTAGATAGCTTTCAATTTTGCATGATTTTGATTATAGCTAACCTCTAATGTTTTACTGAGTGTTGTGTCTACAGATTAGGTATAATTTTCACACACACAGTCATAAGGGTTCTTTTGGGAAATGATGGGTTCACATATGTATTAACATAAGCTAAGATAGATGAATGTGTCCTAGGACATTTTAAGATATAATAATGGGTCGTATGGGTCCTAAGGGGTCCTATGTGTCAAGTAAGATATCATAAGCGATACGTAATGGTCCTAGAATGTTTTAAGGGGTTGTAGGCCTCATAATAGGTCCTAAGAGATCATAGGTTACATTAATTCATCCTAAAATGTCTTAAGGAGCCTTGAGGGAAACAATGAGTCCTTCTATGTATTAATGGAACCTAACATGTACATCAATGGGTCATAGGACATCTTAACATGTATTATAAGATCTTGATATTCCTAAGGGATCCTAAGTGTCTTAATATGTCGTAAGGAAGGAATAAGGGTCCTAGAAACTTACTGTACTACAATTTTTTAACATTTTCTAACATACTACTAGATCATTTAAAAAAATTTAACAATAATTTTCTAAGATTTTTACAAACTAAAAATGATTTAAAACAAATAACTGACTAATATTTACTAAAAATGTGTGTACATGTGTGAGAGAGAGAGATTCCTAATATTTACAACTTTAAACTTAAAATTTAACATTTTCTAACTTTAATATTAATGTTTTCTAACATTTCTACTACATTTTCTAATGTTTTGTAAATACTTTCTAATAGTTGCTAACAAACTACTACAATTTTCTACTATTTTGTAACATATTCTAACATTTATACTACAATTTTTAATATTTCTATCATTTTCTAATATTTAATTACGATTTTCTAACATTCTACTATTAATTTCTAACATATTAGATAAAATTTAACTACAAATTTCTAATATTTCTACAAATAAAAAATTATTTACAACAAATAACTAACTAAAATAAATATAAAACATATTATTTATGATAAAAAATGAGAAAAATGCATGTACCTGATATTGCTAACAATCTGAAGACGTCGAAGAAGTTCGGGAGGTGCTGGCGTGCTGAGGTACTTCGCTACAAGGCTTGGGGTCTGCAAATAGTGACATTGAAAATGAGATTAAAAAAAAACTACCAAAAATTTATAAAAAATCCAGTCCAGGGGGTCTTCATGTGAAGATCCCCCTCGCACAAAGACCCCCACATAGGGGTCTTCGTGCGAAGAGGGGTCTTTGTTAGGAATGGGAACACTGAGAGGGGGGGTGAATTAGTGTTCATTGTATTTTAACTTTTTACTTTAATCTTTATGCTGAACATAAATGCTTAAGAACTGAATTAAACATTCACATAAACATGAAACATGAAATCAACACATGACACCAATATGATTACGGGGAAACCCAAATAGGTAAAAACCCTGATGGGACTTGATACCCACTAATATTTTGCACTAGTGTTTTGTGATCCTTGTTAGAAGATCCTTTACCTCGTTAGGAGTAGCTTTAAAATGCTTTAAGTATAGTAGACCTTGTTAAGGGTTAGACCTTGTTAGGAGTCTTTTACAATGATCCCTATTAGGGGAGTGGACTCACTGTCCTAGAGCTCACTGATCAAATGGTGAAGGCTACAACCTTCTGATTTTAGATACACACTATATCTGCTAGTGAATTGTCACTGTGACACTTCTTGTTTGATCAGTTCCTTTGGTACGTTGATGCTTTGACCTCTAGAAAAGCTCTAATACATCTTATGCTATCTTCGCATACCTCTACTTTTCTTATCACAATTGTATTACAACTTCCATGTCGAATACAATGGGCGCATCTTATATTTATACGCTCATACAAACAAAACAGTTAGGTCAGCCCTATAACTAATTACAAACAATGCTTCCAAATGAATTAGCTTAAGAGTGCTTACAATTATACATATAAATATGTCAAAAACCTAAATAAAATGGGTGGATGGCCTTTACAACATTAAATTATAATCGCAAACCAAAATGCTAACTGTCGGCTCCATGTTTTGTTCTTTGCTGGCACACACTGGCTGTGCAACTTCAACTGACTGTAACTTTCACATATTTGCATATCTACTTATGCACTCATAGAATAAGCATAAGTATAGTCTAACAAGCTTAACTTCTAGGGTGCATACCATAATTCATTCGTACACATGTGCGCTGATGCTCTGAGTTGCAGGAACTTTGTACACTATCTAGTCTTCAACACTTAACTAAATTCTGATCTTTACATTAAGGGTGCTGACTCCAAACTTCTATACGGATTTGTTGCCATAATGACAACATTGTATCTAGTCATATACCTCAGTATAGAAAACTTTCCAACAATCTCCCCCTTTTTCATTGATGGCAACAAAGGAATATGGCCAAGTTGCTAACTGTTCCTTTACACAAAAACTTTTGTCTTCTATACATTTTTATACATAATCTTATATCTCCCTATACATATATATACTCCATATTCTATACACAACTCCCCCTTTGACATTAATGAAAAAGGTGCATGAAAAAATTGTATATACACATACTCACTAAGGGAAAACATCTGGATATGCAATCTTGAGGTTCTGGATCTCCTTCTTCCAAAAGGTTATCAGAGAGTTAACCATCTAGAGATGGGTGCATAATGCATATTGAAGCTTTTCCATCTTCTCCAAGTCATTGATGGGACCATGATCATAAGTTACCATGGTGGAATCAATCTCCTTTATATTCTGATTGAGGATGTCTAAAGAGGGCGCAAGACCATTCCTCAACTAAGTCTGTCTAGACCTTATCCTTGTTATCTCTTTTTCTTCCTTCTCAATCTTGTCTATCTATCCTTGGTAGACATTGTTGCACATGTTCACATTAGTGGATGTGTCTAACATTGAATTCTTTACCTAATCAATCATTGCTTCTGCCTCTTTTATCTTCTTGAAGTGACCATCGGTGAGCTTGTCTTGATCCGTGCATGCTGCAATGATCCTTCTTCCTTCATCAGAATTTTTTTTGAAGGATGCTTGACCAGACTTAAGAGAATTCAAGTCTAGTGAAAATTTTCTCATTAGTTCATTGAGTCTCTTCTTTAAGTACTTCTCTTCTGCTACTATGGATGCAGATTCTTCTAGGCTAGAAAAATAGCTTTTGAACTGTGAGAGGACTAAGCTCACATCATCAACCGAATGTACTTTTAGCACTTTCTTATCCTTTGGCAGAAAACTATTCAAAATATTCACTGATACCGTAAGGAGAGGATTTCTCATGACTTGCTTCTCCTTTGCCTTTTCCATAGCCAGGACACTAAACTTAATCAGGTCTTCTTCTTTCCAAGAGTCCAAACTGGTTGTGTCAGGTGTCAAACTAGACAACAATGATGAGGATGGAGTGATGGGAGTGTTGTCCATAACTTCTTGTTTCAATGTGACCAATTCAACAGAAGTTTCATCTTTACTTTCTTTTTCCTCTTCTCTTCTTCTTTCTCACCAGATACATATTCTATCAGTACTTCTTCTTGCTGAGTGGGAGGTGTATTGCTGCATAAGATTTAGGCTTCTTCAGTACTAATACATGCTTCCTCAAACTTGTCCAAATCCTTATCAGTAGCCACCATGGCTATCTCCACATTATCTATGATAATAGTGCTACCCTCGTGTGATTCTAAGATGGGCATAGACTTGTTTGTTTCTATTTGAGTTTCTGCTATGGGCGCTGAGTCCTGAGGACCTGTCACTGGTACATTGAAGGTCTCTGCTTCTTTGTCTTGCTTACTAGGTGCATGAGTGATGGGTGCAGTAGGTGGTTTTATGTGTTGCTATGATAACACCTTTTCAAATGCCTTCTTTGTTTCCTTCATTATCAGCTCGTAGTCTTTGTTCATAATGTGTAGAGTTCTCATCTTTGTTCTTAAGTGCGGCTTCACCAAATTTAATGTTAGTGCCTCTTCTTCTTTAGAACATACTGGTAGAGTATCTTCTAATACTTTTTCTCTGATCCTTAGATCCTCTTCATTTGCTTGTCTCTTTTGGTATTCTAAAATATCCCATACTTTATCTGGAATAGAGGTTTTCAACTCAAGGACTATCTTCTTGAACTTGATCATATGTTTGACAATCATACTATGTATTTTTGATTTGTCAATGTCACTGTATGTATCATAATACTTCCCTACTTGATCAATTCTTCCCTCATCAATAATTCTTGTGCTCAAAACTTTAAGGCTTGGTCTGAATCCTGCCTTAGGAGGTGCTTGAATGTTTTTCCTACTCCTTGTAGCTCACGAGGATGGATGACTAGTGCTAGCTTCTTTCTTCCTCTTGACTATTGGCTTATACTCTGGAGGAGTGGTAAGGTTGATAGTATCTTTGGGCACAGAAGGAGTATTATCTTCTTTACCCTTCTGACTTTCATCTGATTTAGTTTTCATCTTCATCAACTTAGGATCTTCTTGTTCTTCTTCTGCTGCTTCACCTTTCAATTCTAAGGCAATCTTTTCATCCCTTTCTTTATAAAGGTCTGCTTGAGACACACCATGTATTCTCAAGATCTCTGATGTGACCTTAACAACTTTTCTTTTAGTTGTAGCACTATTTAGTTTTGCATCAACTTCTCTGGTCTTTTCCTCATAGGTTCCCCACCTAGGTTCATTAGGATCTTTAGGGGTTGATAGAAGTACCTGTACATAGGCTTCAAGAACTTGTTCCTCTACCTCATACCCTAGTGGATGAATCCACTTAGTTCTAGGCTCAACAAATTCCATACATGTAGTATTAGTCTCCACCATAAAGCATATTGTATCCTTATATTTCTCTACAATGCTTTTTGGAATCCTATACCTCATCTACATATTAGCTCTAAAGGTCTTCAATTCCAATGTGACATAGTCTCTTGGTGTGCTTTCTGTGGATGCTTTGCTGGATATTTGAGGCATTGTTGGAATGGACTTGTCCAAATACAAATCTGAAACTCTTCCAACTATATGAAGGTACATATAGATGATTAGGGACCCAAACCTGAATATCTTTGTTTTTTCATGTTTGATAGCTTTGATGTTATCTATCAACTATGCGCGCAAGATCTCACACAAGTTGAAATCTCCATCTTCCCTTACTAGTTTGATGGAAGCTAGAATAGTGCCCATAGACACACTATTCACCCTGCTGGTGTGATGAAATCTGTAATCTAGTATCATTGACATCAATTTGATGTCTTCTTGCTCAATCAACTCAATAGTCATGCCGCACCTATCGCTCCTTGACTAACCTACTTGCTCTACCATTTTCCTAACATCCTTGCCCACTGGAAGGATGAAACCTATCCTAGAAAGGCCTATCATCTCATGTATTAGATCACTTGTGATTCTTACTAGAACATCTCCAATCCAAAATAGATCATCATGGATTCTGCTCAATAAGATCTTTATCCATTCTGTCTCATAGAATTCATATGTCGTAGCATACTCAACAATAGGGTGATCATTCCATTTGGCATATTCATCCATGAATGTTTTATCCTATTTCAACATGGTATCCATGTGCGCCCTTAACCTATCTAGTCCAATAGGTTCTTTCTTACAGTAGATGTAAGCCCTTATGTCTTCCACATGCATGACGCCCATAGGCGTGTAGGAGAAAGCTCCCTCTAAATCATCTAGGGTTGATTTAAATGGGTGCCTCTTGAAAACATATATTTTCTTCTCAGCGGCATCATAAAAAATGGGAGTGGCCATGACTTACTTGTTAATCACTTTCCAACTGAACTTAGAGATAATTTGACGGCTTTCGAATCGACACAATGAGCTAGGGTTTCTGTAACCAATCAAATGCACTGTAAACACTGATAGTTAAATCTCCAAATCTTCACAACAACTTCCAAGGCTCAATTTTCTCTTCAATCACTCTGAATTCGAATGCAATGAGTAATCAAATGACTTATGTGTACTTTAAAGTGAAAAATCTGCCATTAATGCACGTTGCATAAACCAGGTTGTCACTTCAAAATTTGCAACTCAAGTCCTACTAAAATTTAGTATGTGCACTCTTGCACATAGGTACCTCTACACTCCAAAAGCTTAAGTCCAAAGGCACATACTCTGAGGATGAGTATACCAGCTGCGCAGGGGTCTAGAGCTAAATTAGCTCCCCCTATGACCCTGAGGGCCATTCATGTAGATGTAGAGGGTGCATCCACTAGGGATGCATCCAATACACTCTCATCAATCTTTTCCTTCTTTTTCTTTGACCAAATCATGCTTGCATCATCTAAGGCTTTGACAAAGTTAACTTCTCCTACGGGATCCAAAACTAGTTCTTCGTCCTTTTTAGGGCTTTCCTGACCTTGCATCCTTGATCTACAGAACTTTGAGATATGTATAGCCTTGTTACAGGAGTGGAAAATGACTGGAGGTATATTATTCCTTGGTGCATTGATATGAGTCACCATTTTACATGTTTTGGCTGAGTGACCATTATAGTTACATATCTGACATGTAACATTCTAAGAACTTCTTACATTTGTCTGATTCTGATTCTTCTGATCATGTTGAGTCATGTTCTTCTTACTAGTCTTGCAAATCATAGCTTTATGACCAAATCTATTTCATGAATAACAGTAACCATGAAAAGGTGTTACCTATGTACAGTTCCTTGCAATGTGTCCATGCTTGTTACAAGTAAAACATGTGTTACAAGTAAAACATGTGCATTCTACTTGCTTGCACTCATTCTTAGGTGGTCCACTATTATCTTTGGTTTGATCTTTAGTCTTTTCAGCATCAGTAGAGTCCTTTTGTGAATCCTTTCTTTCTCGCATATTGTCAATCTGATTTTGTGCTTCATTGTATCCAATACAACTGGTGTCTCCTTTGGCTCTTCTTGCATACAAATGAGATTCTATCAAATCAGAACTGGTGTGTAGTTTTTCAATATGATTCTTTGCTTCTTTCAATTCAGACTCCAAGCTTTCTTTTCTATTTCTTAGCTCCAAGATTTCCATGTTTTCTTTCCTTAGTTCTTCATTCAGCTGAAGGTTCTCTTTGATCTGTTCATCATCGACTGTCTGATTATTAGTCAACTTATCATCAACCTCTTCAAGTTTTTCTTTTAAGATGTTTCATTTCAGCTTTATCCATGATCTATTCAAGTGGTTAAAATTCTTTGCTGAGGACCAGAGCTCTGATACCAATTGTTAGGAATGGGAACATTGGGGGGGGGGGGTGAATCAGTGTTCATTGTATTTTAACTTTTAACTTTAATCTTTATGCTGAACATAAATGCTTAAGAACTGAATTAAACATTCACATAAACATGAAACATGAAATCAACACATGACACCAATATGATTACAGGGAAACCCAAATAGGTAAAAACCCCGGTGGGACTTGATACCCACTAATATTCTGCACTAGTGTTTTGTGATCCTTGTTAGAAGATCCTTTACCATGTTAGGAGTAGCTTTACAATGCTTTAAGTACAATAGACCTTGTTAAGGGTCAGACCCTGTTAGGAGTCTTTTACAATGATCCTTGTTAAGGGAGTGGACTCACTGTCCTAGAGCTCACTGCTCAAATGGTGAAGGCTACAACCTTCTGATTTCAGATACACACTATATCTGCTGGTGAATTGTCATTGTGACACTGCTTGTCTGATCAGTTCCTTTGGTGCGCTGATGCTTTGACCTCTAGAAAAGCTCTAATACATCTTATGTTGTCTTCACATACCTCTACTCTTCTTATCACAATTCTATTACAACTTCCATGCCGAATACAATGGGCGCATCTTATATTTATATGCTCATACAAACAAAATAGTTAGGTTGGCCCTATAACTACTTACAAACAATGCTTCCAAATGAATTGGCTGAAGCATGCTTACAATTATACATATAAATATGTCAAAAACCTAAATACAATGGGTACATGGCCTTTACAACATTAAATTATAATCGCAAACCAAAATGCTAACTGTCAGCATGTTCTGTTCTCTTTCGGCACACATTAGCCGTGCAACTTCAACTGACTGTAACTGTCACATCTTTGCATATCTACTTATACACTCATAGAATAAGTATAAGTATAGTAAAAAAACTTAACTTCTAAGGTGCATACCATAATTCATCTGTACACATGTGCACTGATGCTCTGAGCTGCAGGAAATTTGTTCACTGTCCAGTCTTCAACACTTAACTGAATTTTGATCTTTACACTAAGTGCACTGACTCCAAACTACTATATGACTTTGTTGCCATAATGACAACACTGTATCTAGTCATATACCTCAGTATAGACAACTTGCCAATAGTCTTCACACAAAGACCCTTGGTTGGGGTACTTCACACGAATTGGTGACTTCGTATGAAGGCTCCAAAAAATTTATTTTTCGTCTCATCTTGATTTTGTTCATCCCTAAAAGTGGGTAACATAAGATGCTACAATTGGTAAGTTGATTTCTTTTGAGCTAAATGATTTTGATAATAGTTTACCTTCCACTTCTAAGATTGAGTCTACATTCAAGTCATCTTTGAACATCAAAAATTCTAGAGAGTCTAGATCTAGTGATGGTTATGTAAGTAGTGTAAGTGAAAGATTTCAAAGTTGTAAGAGTGATCTAGAAAGTCTGTTTGAAAAGGAAAGACAACAAGAAGATTTTGAAGCTTACTAGCTAGGAGACTACTGAGAGGAAAAGGAAAATACAAATGTAAATTACCCTTGAAATATTTAAAATGAAATAAGATTGGTCACATTGCAACTAGATGTCCTAACAAAAATAGTGATTAGAAACAAGACAATCGAGATAATAACAAAAGAGAGAACAAATTCAGGAGATATTGAGATTTCAAGAACAAAAGTAAGAAGTCATGCTACATTGCTGAAGAAGGAATAGCCAATGATGATTCAGATCAAGGATGATTCAGATGAAGAAAGGAATGGAGAAGAAAAAAATCTAATTTCTCATGTTAGTAAGAATGATACATGGATAATTGATAGTGGATGTTCACATCATATGACTGGTGACATACATAAGTTCATTACTATGGAAGATCATGATGGAGGTTATGTTAGATTTGGTAATGATGCTCCATATCTTGTGAAAGGTAAAGGTTCTATAATTTTTTTGGATAATACATAATGCGATGATGTCTATTGGGTTGAAGGACTAAAGTATAATTTGTTGAGTGGGGCACAACTAAACAACATAGGTCATCGACTAGAATTTCAAAATGGAAAGGTAAATGTATTTGATCAGAATGGAGGTCTGATTAACATTGGTGAATAGTCAAAAGGTAACTTATTCTACCTTGATACTACTAAAAAGTGTTTCTTATTTGCTAAATTTGGGGATGTATGATTATGGCATAAAAGATTTTGTCATGTGAATTTTGACAACTTAATTAAGGTGAGAAAAAAGAATAGAGTAAGAGGTCTATCGAGACTGGATAAACCTAAAAATGTCATGTGCAAAGGATTTCAATTTGATAAAATGACAAAGTCAATTTTTACAAAAAATAATATTACACTACACAAGGAATTTTGGAGTTAGTGCACACTAACCTATGTGGACCTATGAAAACACAAAACTATTATGGTGATAGATACTTCATTTTATTTGTTGATGATTATTCAAGAATGATGTCCATCATGTTTTTGAAGGATGAATATGATTCTTTTCAAATGTTTAAGTGGTACAAGGCAAGAGTTGAAAAGGAGAATGAAAGACAATTAAAGTGTCTGAGATTTGATAGAGGAGGTGCGTTTACATCTGATGAGTTTACACTTTTCTGTGATGAACATGGAATTAAGAGACAAATGTCTGCACCAAGAACACCACTGAAAAATGGTATAGAAGAGAGAAGAAATAGATTCATTATTGATTGTGCAAAGACAGTGATGATTAAGAAGGGTATACCACAAACATTTTGGAGAGAAGCAATCAGTACTGCAACTTATACATGTGTGTGAAAATTGTACCTGATCTGTAAACACAACACTTCAGTAAAACATTAGAGGTTAGCTATAATCAAGATCATGCGAAATTGAAATCTAATCTAACCAAGCGATTTACTACCTTCTAATAGGTGTGAGATTGATGTTCTCAGATTGTAATCGAGATCAGTGACCTAGACGACACCTAAATGAAGGATTTGAATGCAATTGATCTAGATATGAATTGAATGCAATTAATCTATTTTTTTTGGATTTTTTCTATGCAATAAGATTGATAAAAACTGATATGAATCTATGCTAATATGAAATTGATATGCTATGAATGCTATTGAAAATTGATATGCTATGAATGCAAAAATAAGATTGATCTCACAAAGATGTCGATTCGCAAGAGCTTTGATTCTTCAATTCTAATTCTCCAGTGTGATTGTGCAAAATATGAGATGAATTATGAAGAGCTGAGCCTTGTTTTTATAGAAATCCAAGGCTTTGGAGGTTGTGAAAGAAAGCCATAAATCACTCAAATAACTCAGATTGATTTTTGAGTTATTTTATAATAAAGATAATTAAGTCACAAAAATCATGCAAAAGCACAGTTCAACTTGAATTAGAAGTTTAGATCAACTTTAAAACTCGAAAAGATGTTGAGTTTCAAAAAGCTAACAACTTGCATTGATTTTCTAATTTTGAGTTTAACTGGTCCTTGAATGTGCACATGGATAATTATGATTTAATAAATAAATAAAGTGATTTATTCTCAACTTAATTGCTTTTTGAAATAAAATAATTAATTTATGGGTTAATTAACTATTAAACCAAACTTTTATTAAAAATTATATTATTAAATAATGACAACATGCTTTAATTAATTAAATAAGAATTTAATCAACTATTCATAGGAATTTTGATTTATTGTCAAAATTAAATAATACAATTAATAATAGATATAATTAAATTTAATTAAACAATTAAGTGGCAAATATTAAATCTAATTAATTAAATATGCAAAATATTTAATTAATCAAATTTTAGGATAAATGTGATTTATTGCCAAATAATTATAAAATTAAAGATAATTATGATGATTAGGAATATTACTAGGAATATTCCCCGATGTAGAATTTAAGATAATCAATTATGATTCGATGATGTTTAGATGTGCCTTAGATTAGGACTTTGATGTCGATTTCATTTAAATTGAAGATGTAGGAGATTAATGAACTTATAGCCCATTTTTGGGGTATTACATTTTGCCCCTCTTTGAATTACTGTGTGAAGCGCAGTGGTTCAAAGATAGTCTGTGTTTGATAAAGATATGAAACTGATTCAAAAGATAAACCGATCTCAAGATAGAAATCGATTGAAAGATATTGAGATAGGAGTTGATTGATATTGAATTTGATATGAAGATAATAGGTCCTGAATGACCAAAGATAATGTTCACTATAACAGAAAATGAACCTATGATTGCGAAAAAGTGTCCAAAACGCCTGATTCCAAACCTTAGGATTGCAAAGAAGTGAGTGACCCGTTCTAGACTCAATTGTCTTAGCAGAACTAGCAGGTATCACATCCAAACTCTTCAATTGCCGAAGAACCAAGGAAAGAACACTATGATCTGATGGTTGCAAAAATTGATATGGATTACAAGATTAAGAGAATACCAGATTGATATGGATCGATGAATCTGATATGCCCCAAGTGATGATAGATTTGCCCCAAGTGATGAGGTCTTTTTTTTTGATGAATCAGTAACTAGACGTGATTGTTTGTCTTGATTACTGATGAAAGATATTGATAGATTTGATTGACAGACTTTGAATGATGTGCAATACCATGCCCCCTTCAGGATTAAAATTGAAATCTGACAAGAAAAGTCAGCGTTATAGTTTAGAAGCATGTTAATTGATTTGAGAAGTGTGGTGAAACACATTCAAGAACACATTCTACATCGTTGGAAGGTCCCAAAAGACCAAGTTTGACTAGATTTGACCATGAGTTGACCATGGTTGACCAAGTTGAAATTTCAATAGTTTGATGTAAGATAATCAGTTAAGTTGAATACTAGATTTCTGTGATGATTGAAGGTTGATTATGCAAGCAATTAATAATATGAATGATCTCAGATTTGAATTTTGATCCCGAAAAAGGATTCTACTTGCTATTTCATTGGAGGAACCTTCGTGTGAGATTCAGCTCTTGTTAGATTTGAAGAGACAAGTGGAGAATTATGTAAGCATTGAAGTTCGTTTAGTCATTGTGAGATCATGCAAAGATGAAAAATGCAAAGAAGCATGCAATATGAAATGCAACCTAAGACCTAGGACCTAGTCACTGATCATGTGTCGATTTGTTATCATCATTGAAATTTTAGGTAACCGGATAAATCAATACAATGCCCACTAGCCATGAAACCATAGACACATGAATATCGATTTGTATGCACAAGAATCAATACAACACCCACTGGACAACAACCATGGATATATGAATATTGACTTTATTTTCAGAATGTCGGATTAGACATAAGCATCAAGGCACAAACACCAGGATGACCTAAATATCATGTCTATTTTGATATAGCAATTTGTACAAGCATCAAAACATACACGTCGTGATGACCTGAGTACGCCTTGCGTTGCAAACACATCAAACAATCAAGAGATCATTCTAAATCCAATGTGAATTACCCGTAGTGACCCTTTATCATTCACATCCTTAGGCAAGATTGCGTTCCACAGTAGGAGAAAGAACTTACTCAAAAAGATAATAGTTAGATCAAACTTCCTTGAATTGTCTGGGTATCAATGGTCGAGGTACGCATGGCCATCCAATTTGAGATAGAGGCTCTTATAGTCGGACACCATTTCAATCCAAAATTTCCAAAGTTGTTATATTTTCACATACAAGCAGAAGACAAAGAAAAGATTATGCCCCCAGTCATCACTCTCTAAATCCTATAAAGGACATCATCGAAGAGCTCGAAGGGACACAATATGAAAAAATCTCAATGCGAATCAGTAAGCATACAAGGAGATAAAAGCATGAAAAGCACAAATTGTTTTCAGTTGAGTGTTGATGTTTGATTGTGTTGTTGTAGATGCAAAATCCTTTCTGGAGATGAGACAGACAGACAGACTCAACTTGAAGCTTCAAAGGACTCTGACTGGATATGACACATCTAAGATACATTGGAGGCCATAGGATATGACATTGATTGCCCTCAAGTGTTAAACATTGATAGGATACAGACGCGCAAGCTGATTGGTGTACAGACTGACTTATTGAAAACTGGAAATGTTGAAACAAACCGGGAGATATGTACAAACTAAAGCAAGATTGAAAGCTGGGAAAGACCAAGATTGTGCTGATAGATGGAGCATTTTGAACAAGTGGCACCCGTTTGCTGGGTTTTCACCATCTTGGTAGAGATTCTATTTTTGCTACCAAGGCGCCTGTTTCCAGGTTTTCACCAAGGCACTTTTCTTTTTTTCATTTTTTTTTGTATTTTTCATTTTTCAATTTTTTTTGTATTTTTCATTTTTTCAATTTTTTTGTACTTTTGATATTTTCTGATTTTTTTTGTGAATCATCAAGGCACCTATTACTAGGTTTTCACCAAGATGTTCATTTTTTCAAGACTTTTTCCAATTTTAAAGATTTTTTTCAGGACATTTTACCATAGATTGAATGCTTTAAGCGTAGAATTTCTTTAGATGGAGAATGTTGATTTGTTCTCAGAGCTGTTCTCCTTCAGTCGTTGAGAGTTGATAGGCACCAGAGCCAAAAGTAGTAGTGATAACAAAGGGACCCAGCCAATTGGGTTCAAACTTCCCCTTGCGTTCTCGATGTGATTGATTTTTAGGATTTTCTCTCAACACTAGATCACCAACCTGAAATTCTCTATGTCAGACTTTCTTGTTGTAGCCTCTAGACATTCTTTTCTAATACACTCTGAGATGATCATACGCTGCTTGCCTGCGCTCATCTAGTAATTCCAATTCTTGTAACCTAGACACTCTGTAGTCTTCATCAATGACAAGTCCATGCATTCTGATTCTAAGTGATGAGATTTCAACCTCAATAGGCAGTACCGCTTCAGACCCATAAACTAAAGTGAAAGGTGTAGCCCCTGTAGGCATTTTGATACTAGTTCTGTATGCCCAGAGAGCTGGATTGATCATGAGATGCCAGTCTCTTCCTATTTTATTCACTGTTCTGTGCAAGATCTTAAGGAGATTTTTGTTTGAAGCCTCAGCTTGTCCATTCCCTTGAGGATAGTAAATAGAAGACCAATGTTGTGTAATCTTGAATTTAGCACATAAGTCATCTAGATCCTTGTTTTTGAATTGTCCCCCATTATCTATGATTATAGAGTGAGGGATCCCATATCTACAAATGATGTAGTTTAGGATGAACATAGAGATCTGTTTCCCCGTTGCTTGTGTTAGAGGAACTACTTCTACCCATTTTGTAAAATAATCTGTGGCTGTGATTATGTGGGTATGTCCATTAGAAGAGTGCGGATGGATAGCACCTATGAGATCAAATGCCCATTGTTGAAAAGGCCATTGTGTAGTAAAGGGAATCAGATCTCTCCCTGGAGCATGAATCAAGTTGCCATGTACTTGACACTGTTGACAGTTTTTAGCAAATTTAATAGCCTCTTTCTCCATTTCAGGCCAATAGTACCCAGTCCTAATAAGTTTTTGAGCTAACGTTAAACCATTTGAGTGTGACCCACATATACCCTCGTGGACTTCCTCTAATGCATGTTGAGACTCTTCCCATTCTAAACATCTAAGCAGTGTACCATCTAGACCTCATTTGTACAGATCATTACCAATGATGACATATCAGGATGCGGATTAGATAAGGTTTTGTTTCTCAAAATGGTTAAAGGACTCAGGGATGATTTGGTCATGGAGATAGGAGAATAGATTTTTGTAGCAGGATGAATCATAACCTACAATGGTGCAGATCATGCGGGTTTCAGGGGAGTCATATGCAGGATAGGATAGGGCTTCCACCAGGAACTCGTAGCGTAGCTCATGTTCGGGCTGCTGTAAGAGAGTAGATAGTGTCGCCATTGCATCGGCAGCCTTATTCTCCGTTCTAGGTATTTGCTCAAATGTGATAGAGATGAAGTATTTCTTTAAATCATCTACCATTCTCTTGTAAGGAATGAGCTTTTCATCTTTGGTTTGGTACACATCATTGACTTGATGGATAACCAGTTGGGAGTCTCCATGGATGTGCATCTCTGTAACTCTCCACTGTATTGCCATTTTCATACCATTGAGAAGTGCCTCATATTCAGCAATATTATTTGTGCAAGGAAACTTTAGTCTGAATGCTTTGGGTATCGAGTATCCTTGAGGAGTGATGAACAATATGCCTGCTCCAGATCCATTCTGTGTGTAGGAGCCATCAAAGAATAACCGCCATGCTCTAGAAGAGAGGTGCATGATAGAGGAATCAGGAAATTCCATTTGCATGGGTGTATCATCAAACATGGGTGCATCTGCTAGTTGATCAGCAATAACTTGACCTTTTATAGCTTTTCTTTCAACACATTCAATGTCAAATTCGCTTAGAAGCATGATCCATTTAGCTAGTCTACCGGTGAGGGCTGCCTTGCTTAGTAGGTATTTCAGTGGATCAATTTTAGCTACCAAATGAGTGGTATGAGCTAACATGTAGTGTCTCAGTTTCTGCGATGCAAAGATCACAGCTAGACATGCCTTCTCTATCATTGAGTAGTTCTTCTCATAGGCCACTAAAGTTCTGCTGATATAGTAGATGGCTCTTTCCTTCTTGTTCTCATCATGCTGTGCTAGTAATGCCCCCAGTGATGTATCTGTTGCGGAGACATATAATATTAATGGCTTCCCATGAATAGGAGGCATCAAGATAGGTGGATTTGATAGATACTTCTTGATATGGTTAAAGTTGTTCTCACATTCTTCATTCCATGCAAAGGTCACACCTTTATGTAATGTTTTTGTAAAAGGTTGTGATATGTCAGCTAACTGTGATATAAATCTTCTGATGGACTGTACTCTACCTTGCAACATCGTCATTTGACTGATATTTGTGGGAGGTTGCATCTCTATTATAGCCTTGACTTTAGCCGGATCAACTTCAATGCCTTTCTTTGAAACTATGTATCCTAAGAGCTTTCCAGAAGTGACACCAAAAGCACACTTCTTAGGATTTAGTCGGAGACTAAACTGTTCCATTCTGTCTAGGATCATGCTCAAGTCTGTTAGATGTTCAGTTCTAATCATGGATTTTGCCAAGGTATCATCCACATAATCCTCCATTGTTTTATGCATCATATTATGAAAAATAGATGTCATTGCTCTTTGATATGTAGCTCTAGCATTTTTGAGTCCGAATGGCATAACATTCCAATAGAAGGTTCTCCACGCACATGTGAATGCAGTTTTCTCTTGGTCTTCTAGAGCAATTTTGATTTGGTTGTATCTAGAAAAACCATCCATAAGGGAATACATTTCATAGCCCGCAGTCATGTCCACTATCATATCAATGTTAGGTAGTGGAAAGTCATCCTTAGGGCATGCTCTGTTCACATCTCTAAAGTCCGTGCACACTCTGATTGAACCATCTGGTTTTGAAATAGGTACAATGTTAGAGATCCACTCAGCATAGTCTATGACACAGATGAATCCAGCTTTTAGGAGTTTTTCTAGTTCTGCTTTGACTAAGAGTGCAACATGATGATGCATCTTTCTCAATTTTTGTTTGATTGGTTTTACTCCAGGAGCAATGGATAGATGGTGCATAATGAGATTGGGATCCAATCTTGGCATATCTGAATATTTCCATGCAAAGTTGATCTTTTTGTCTGATAAGAATGTAGTGAATTTTTGTTTCTCTTCTTTTGATAGAGATTGTGCTACATGTACCAATTGTGGTTCCTCTGTTGTACCCAAATTGATGGATTGAGTTGGCTCAATCAGAACTAGAGATCTATCCTGTAAATGACTTGGAAGGACATCAAATATCTCATCCTTAGGTGCCTCAGAGAGGTTTTCACCTTTAGATACGTCTTTTCTTTTTACTTTTGTAGGTTCTGAGACTGCCACAAAATGGTTTTCACCCTCAGAACTCTTTTTCTTTTTCTTTTTATTTTTTTGACTAAGATATTTGATGTCTGACTCGGTCATGCTGATGCTTAGTTCATTGATGGAAGTCCTCATAGGCTCAATTGCATTGAGGTAACAAGCAAGGGCATAGTCACTGGAAAAGGTGTAAGCACCGTGGCTTGGGTTTATGGAAATTTGGTCGATAAGATCAGGGTGTTGGATAGTCAAAGCGGGAAAGGCTTGGGATATGGTGTTCACAAACATGGATATGTCATCATTGGTCCTAACCTGACGCTCAAGTTCAAATGTGATATTACAGCTCAAAATGTTCAATTCGTGAATAGGCTCAACATCATCATGGGAGTCCTCTTTAGCCATAGGTGGATCAGACACGTTAAGTTCATTGTTTCGCTCTAGACCTACATTGGGTTGAGATACATATTGGTGAATAACATCAATATATTTCTCTGTGATAAGCTCATCTTCTTCTGGAATGGCACCCCATTCATAGTCATTTGACTCAGCTTCTGATTCAGGATCTCTTGGAAATCTTAGAAAATGTGTGAAATCAGGATGAATACCCCAAGAAGGATTACCCTCAGTCTCTGACTTGAATTCATATTCATGGGAATTAGTGTCAGAATAACTACCCCCTTCTTCTTGACCAGCTTGATTGCCTTCGAGATTAGTTGGTTCTTGTGGTGCAACCATCTCTTGTGCTACAGTAGGTTCTTGTGTTTCTACTACATTAATTCTTCTGATAGGATCATCTTTATGATCAAGAAGATCTTTGATCTCTTTAGGCAATTTTTCATAGGGGGTAAGCTCAGAGCTATTTGAATCATCATCAGAGGGTTCTGTTTCTTCTTTCTTAAGAAGGGTTTCTCCTGGTGCAATTTTTTCTATGACATGAGAATAACCACCTTTGAGATGATAGGGTTTCTTCTTAAACCCTAAGCCACCAGTATCTTTGTTGGCTCTACCAATATGTGAAATGGGTGTCACAAGACCCTTTCCGCTGATTCCTAGAGGTCCTTGACCGGAATATCCCATCTTGGCTATCAATTTGTTCCCTGGACCATATGAATTAGAAGGGATTGTAGGTGCTATAGATTCACTAGGTTGAACAATTTTAGATTCAGAATCCTCTTTATATAGCCATGCAAGCACAACTTCATCCTCTTCAAATTCTTGTTTGGATACTTGCTCCACCACAAAATTTCTTTTGTATGCTTCCATAGGTTCCTTAGGTTCTAATTTAGATTGCTTCAAAGATTGTCCATATGACTTGGGTGAGATAGGGAGAGATGTCAGAGATAAGACTGGCTCTATAGTGTATTCTCCCATCCCATTTTCTTTGATATTGATCTCTTTAGCAATGTCTTCCATCTTGGATGTGGAAGCCACATTTTGTTGCTTGATGGAAGATTCTTTGTTATTAGGAACAAGCTTATCGACACTTTCCTTCAATGTATTGCAAGTTGTACTCAGATTTGCTGGGATAGTAACCTCCACTTTGTCATAGGGAAATTTCAAGCATTGATGGTACGTAGAAGGAATGGCTTGCATTTCATAGATCCAGGGTCTCCCTAGAAGGATATTGTAAGCCAATGGTAGATCAAGCACCTGACATGTGGTATCTTTGATGACCGGACCCACTCGGATAGGTAAGACAATGGTGCCTTTAGAAGCTCTTTCTTGTTCATCATAGGCTTTTATGGTGATCTTCTTTCGAGGATCAATAGCCATCTCTGAGAATCCCAACTGTGTGATTAAGTTGTAAGAACAAATGTTGAGGCCTGTGCCCCCATCTATCAACACACGTTTGACTCGATGGTTCTAGATCAAGACTTCTATGTGCAAGGGCTGATTATGTGGGTGACTTAGGGAGTTGTCATCTTCCTCTGAAAAGGAGATATATTGTGGAGATGTTAGATGACCAACCATAGTTTGGAACCTGTTTAGATCTAGATCATCAGGAATATTAGAGCTGAGCAAAGCTTTGTCTAGGATATCTCTGTGAGCTGGAGATATTCAAAGTAACTCAAACATAGAGATTTTGGCATTGGTATGCTAGAGTTGTTGGATGATGCTGTAAGATGTAGGTCTTGTATCCTTTGGATTGGAAGATTTTAAGGCAGCCTTCTGTTTAGAAGCAGATGTGAGATTGAAAGGTATCTTAGGGACATTAGATGAAATTGGTGTTTGTCCTTTCGGATGAGTCTGAGCTTGTGATCTGGTAACCGCATTAGCTAAGGAATGATTTCTATCTCTTCGTACAATTGTGATGACATTGCAGCTCTCAGAGAGACATGGTTCAACCATATTGATGACAACATTGTTTCCAGGGTAGGCATAGTTGACTTTCGCCCCCATGTTAGGCTGAGAAGTGGAAACTCCCTTGCCATGTTGTGGAAATGGTTCTGTAAATGCTGTGTGATCATTATTGCTGGTAGGATTATCGATCGTGATGTCCCCTTGATCTATCAAGTCTTGAATGGTATGCTTCAAGTGGAAGCATCCATTAGTTCTGTGGCCTTTAGTTCGATGGAAAGCACAGTATTCATTATCTTTCCACAAATATGATTTTGGATCCAGATCAGGGTTTCAGATTGGTGGTAAAGAGATCATGTTATCAGCTATCAGGGTTCTCAAGGCAGATTCCAAAGATTCTCCCAGGGGAGTAAACTTTCATTTATTATCCCATCATTTGAATGGCTTCTTTGGAGATGGTTCAGCAGATTTTTGCTCTGAAGCTTCAATGGCTTTGGTGGCAAGGGTGAGATTGTAGGCTGGTGCCTTTGATGGGGTGCGGATAGTGTCAACAACACCATCAGAGATGATACCTTTGTTTCTATTCCAGCTCTTATTTTTATCTTTTGAGCTAGATCCAGATTCAGACTTGTCCTTTTGAAGTGTGATTTCTCCTTTCTTGACAAGTACTTTCTCAATCTTGATTGCATTATCCACCATTTTATCAAAAGATACATGATCTTGAATTTGTAATGGATAGTTGAGCTCTGGAACAAGGTTATTGATAAAGATTTCAAGTTTCTCCATTTCGAGAATTGGTCTAGCATATAGAGAAAACTTCTTTCGCCACCTCTTGAGAAAAGTTAGGAATGATTCCCTTGGATATTGCTTGAGGTTACAGATATCGATCATGGTAATCGAATGTTGAATATTGTAGGAATATTGTTGATAAAAAAATTTAATCAATTCCTCAAAAGTTTTGATCGTAGAAGGTAATCTTGAAAACCACTGAATGGATGCTCCTCCCAAGGATCTAGGAAAAAGACGCATTAGATAAGTCAGTTCATGCATGAATTCCATGGATTGCGTATAGAACTCTCTGAAATGATCTTGAGGATCAGAGTGTCCATCATATTTGTCATACTTTGACATCTCCACTCTTTTTGGGAATGGAGGCATATACAAGTTTTTGTCGAATGGGAAAGGACATAGGGCCTCCATGGAGAACTCCTTGGGTTCCTTCTCCTTCTTAAGATTGTTAAATCAACTTGTATAGCATGCATCTATTTTGTCATAGCTGTGAGTGGAGTTTCTTCCTCATGTGTGATTATATCATCAACGTTAAAGTTAGGAGGAAGCTTAGCCCCTTCCTGGGCTAATTGTAAAAAGTATGCCTCTCTATCCACTTTCAAGAAATGCCTCATCATTCTCTTGAATTCATCGTCATTCTGACATCGATGGATTTCAGAGGGTGTAGGGTCTTGGTCAGCATTATGTTGAGAATGGTGTCCTTGGGATCCTCCTCCTAGAGAACCGTGGTTTGTCCCTGCTTGAGACATGGTAGGATTTTTTGGGCTCCTTGGAACAGATTGAGGAGGAGTTTGCTGATTACCTCTATGAGTTGATAGAGGAGGTATGTAACCAGTTTTCAATCAAAAGTTACCGAGACCATCGTCTTCGTAGATATCTGACTTGATGAGTTGTTCAAGAGTTGGACCTAGGGTATTGGTCAAAAGTAAGTTCTGAGATGTTTCTTCTGATTTCTTGTGTGAAGAAGCTCTGGTCTCCACCATTAACTTTGAATGAAATAGAAGAAAAGGACGAAGACAACTGAAGAACAATTTGATTCGAGAAAATCAGATGACACAACCTTGTTAAGATCATGATAGTTTGAAGATCTGATGAGATGTGGGTGAAGGAACAATGCCCTGGATGTTGGGATAGATCGCCCAAAAGATAGCGGACACGAGTTCTCAACACTTAGTCTATTTTTGAAGATTGATTGAAGATTGATAGTTATGACAAGGTTTTGACATGAGATAAAAAGGACTCAAATTGATCAGACAGAAGACTAAATCAGATTCAACAGATCAAACTCAGAAAATGGTAGAATGCTCAATAGCTACTGCTCTGTTCCTGACACAATGATATTTTTGACAGATTTTGGAACTAGGCTAGAAACATTGGATATCTTGCAATTTGACAATTTTTGACAACTCTCTCAAATTTTCCCAAATGACACTCTGCAGACTCGTACGACACTGGGTAGTCTATGAAATGACAGTTGCTAAACTCGTATGATAGCTGGGTAGCAATGAAATGACAGTTGACAAAACTCGTACGACAGTTGCTAATAGGGTTTTGACTTCCTTGGATTTGCTGGCATGAAAACTCGTACGACAATGGGTTCTCAATCATATGACAGATGGGCAATACTGAAATGACATTTGACAAAACTCGTACGACTTTTGACTTTTTGAAATGACTTTTGACTCCAGAAAAGATTTTACGTCAATTTTTGCAAAATTGAAGGTCTTCAATTTTGGATTGTTTGCAAATTTTACTATCCAAATTTTGAAGGTTATACCAGATTTGATCATTTTTAATAGCCAAGTAGATAAACAAGCACGTAGAATAGCAAGCAAGTGATTCCAAGCACGTCTGAAAACAATGAACAAGGGCAAAAGTAACCTTGCGCATGAACAATTAAGTGACCAAATTGTGCTAATCCCTGAGAGTACTAATTGTGTATGTTCTGAAAAGTTTTGCAATAACACACATATACCTAAAAGTGAAAAATTGGCCTCTCTAGGGTTTTTAGTAATGGTTTGACTCTGCAATTTTTATGATTCAAAGGGGTGAACTCTTATCCCGGCGCACCAAGGTTTTGACACAGTCTGAGAACTTAATCTTCAAGAGCTGCTAGGGAGATCTGACAACCCAATAATGAACCATACCCGTGGAGATTTCTTCCACAAGGACATTTATATAGCGGCTGTCACTACCATGGTGAAAATGGCTATTATCGCTTGAGGTTCTATCAACGCAGTTTGCCCTGTGAAGGGATTGTCTGCTACAGTTAACCCTCTCTAAAGGTGACTCACAGATTTATACCACAAGGGGACTTGGCTCCAGATTCAAGGTTTTGACACCTCTTCACTTTTAACCCAAACAAAGTAAGCAGATTAATCTGACATGCTAAGACAAAGTTTTGTTCCACCAAGGTCTGTGATATCAACTCCACATGATCTATCAACCTCTCCAGGGAGAGAATGTATCAATCAATAAGAGAAGACGCACTAACCAATTTTGATTCACCAAAGCTCGTGATATCAACCCTACGTGATCTATCAACCTCTCCGGAGAGAGAATGTGTCGATTAATAAAAGAAGATGCACTAACCAAGTTGAATGTGAAACGCACTAAGTATCCTCCCTACCTACAAGGATTCTGTTGTCAAAAAAGATTTCTCTAGGAATCCAATCTCTCAAGAATCACGAATAGTGTTCATAGGGCCTAATTACTATGTGAGCACAGATATATTCCCGAAAGCAAATCTACCAAAAGCATCTAAAAAGTAGAAAGAGGAACACTTAACGCTTAAAGAAAATATGAGATGAGTCCACAAGGTGGAACACTTAACACCTCACACAAGCTGAAAATGAGTCCACAACTTAGAAAACAAGTGAGTTCCTAAAAGCACAAAAGGGTTGCCAAGTGGAACACTTAACGCTTCTGTCCTGTTGACCCCTCCCCTTTATGGCGCTGAGATTGCAATCACGGGGCGGAAATGAGGGGCCGATGGATTAGCGAGTCCAATAACCTAAGATAGAAATCAAGATCAATTACAAGTATTCTAAGACTACTTAATGAATCCTTAAGGGATCACAACCTAGTATCAAATTATGCAAGTGTGTAGAAATAGATCAAAAGCATGAAAAGATGCACACAAGCTTGACACATAAGAGATTTATTTTAAGTCTAAATCAAAATGTTTTCAGAACAAGGAGAATACCTAATGATCCTCGCAACGCGCTTAGTAGATTCTACCTAATTTTTAGCAATTTTTGTTGAGCTTTTCCATGCAAGCAAGTGACAAACTCTCCAACAAGCAAACAAGCAAACAAGATATGCAAAATATATTCAACTTATGAAAACTATAGAGTTAGCTCTAAAAATCAATTGTTAGGAGCAATAATAACCATAAATTAATCCAAATGACAACTCATATCATGCATTGAATCATATGAAAAATAAGTGCATACCCATCATAAACTTTTAATTTTTTTGCACTACATTTGACCTAGTCAATAAGATCTAATTTTTTTGATATGATTTTGGCCACAAAAATAGAAATTCAGAATAGAGACCCCTACTAAAAAATAGAGAGCTTTCCAAAAATGCAAAATTTTTAGAAAAATCTCTTCATTTGTGCCCTAGAGACCTATTTTATCAAAATAGATCAATTTTTGCAAATTGACTATTTGAGCTATTAAATTGCATCCAAATTTAAAACACAAATAATAGATCCCCTATAGAATTTGAAGAGCTTTCTGAAAATATAAAATTTTTAGAAAAATATGCTGATTTACGTCAGATATTAATTTTTTATGAAAAATTGAAAAAAAATTATTAAAAATTCAAAATAATTCAAAAAATTATAAATTTTTTTCGAAGCTTTCTTGATATGTCTCCAACTTGCAAAAAAAATTTTAGACAAAAACTCTAAGCCGTTTGGGAGATAAAATTAAATCTTTGAAACTTTGGGGTTTTAGCTCCCAAAAAAATCAAAACTAGCATGCAAAGGTGGGTTGCCCCACGGTGGGCGCCAGAAATGTGTGTGTAAAAATTGTGCCTGATCTGTAACACAACACTTCAGTAAAACATTAGAGGTTAGCTATAATCAAAATCATGCAAAATTGAAATCTAATCTAACCAAGCGATTTACTGCTTTCTAATAGGTGCGAGATTGATGTTCTCAGATTGTAATCAAGATTAGTGACCTAGACGACACCTAAATGAAGGATTTGAATGCAATTGATCTAGATATGAATTGAATGCAATTAATCTATTTTTTTCAAATTTTTTCTATGCAATAAGAATGATAAAAACTGATATGAATCTATGCTAATATGAAATTGATATGCTATGAATGCTATTGAAAATTGATATGCTATGAATGCAAAAATAAGATTGATCTCACAAAGATGTCGATTCGCAAGAGCTTTAATTCTTCAATTCTAATTCTCCAGCGTGATTGTGCAAAATATGAGATGAATTATGAAAAGTTGAGCCTTGTTTTTATAGAAATCCAAGGCTTTGGAGGTTGTGAAAGAAAGTCATAAATCACTCAAATAACTCAGGTTGATTTTTGAGTTATTTTATAATAAAGATAATTAAGTCACAAAAATCATGCAAAAGCACAGTTCAACTTGAATTAGAAGTTTAGATCAACTTTAAAACTCGAAAAGATGTTGAGTTTCAAAAAGCTAACAACTTGCATTGATTTTCCAATTTTGAGTTTAACTGATCCTTGAATGTGCACATGGATAATTATGATTTAATAAATAAATAAAGTGATTTATTCTCAACTTAATTGCTTTTTGAAATAAAATAATTAATTTATGGGTTAATTAACTATTTTACCAAACTTTTATTAAAAATTATATTATTAAATAATGACAACATGCTTTAATTAATTAAATAAGAATTTAATCAATTATTCATAAGAATTTTGATTTATTGTCAAAATTAAATAATACAATTAATAATAGATATAATTAAATTTAATTAAACAATTAAGTGGCAAATATTAAATCTAATTAATTAAATATACAAAATATTTAATTAATCAAATTTTAGGATAAATGTGATTTATTGCCAAATAATTATAAAATTAAAGATAATTATGATGATTAGGAATATTACTAGGAATATTCCCCGATGTAGAATTTAAGATAATCAATTATGATTCGATGATGTTTATATGTGCCTTAGATTAGGACTTTGATGTCGATTTCGTTCGAATTGAAGATGTAGGAGATTAATGAACTTATAGCCCATTTTTGGAGTATTACAATACACTAAACTGAGTACAACTGAAGAAAGGTACAAACATGACTCCATATGAAATCTGGTATGGTCACAAACCGAATGTAAGTTATTTCAAAGTATTTGGAAGTAGATGTTACATTCTAAAGGATGCTAGAAATGGAAAGTTTGATCATAAAAGTGATGAAGGAATATTATTAGGGTATTCTACAAAGAGAAAGGTTTACAAGTGCTTAAATAAGTCTACTAACCAAATTGTAGAAAGTGCAAATGTAAGAATTGATGAATTTGAAGAGAAAAATGATGAAGACAAGTACAAAAAGGAACCCGAGGACTATCAAATATTTGTATAGGTTCAAACTGAAGTTCATGATACATTACCTACAATACAAATTAAGGAGGAAGCTAAATAGAGAGAGCCACCGCCGAATGTTGAACATGAAGAACTTACATTGCCTACCGAGCCTATTCTAGCCAAGTATGTGAGAAGACACTACTCACCGAGAAAGATTATTGGAGACAAGAATGCTGGAGTTATGACAAGAAGTAAGTCAAGAGATAATACATGTTTGATTTCTGAATTTGAGCCAAGAAAAGTAAAAGATGCATTGGATAATGAAGATTGGGTTAAAACTATGAAAGAATAGATAAACCAAATTGAAAATAACAACACATTGACTTTGGTACCAAGACCTAAAGATAAGAATGTTATTGGTACTAAGTGGGATTTTAGAAAAAAACTGAATGAACATGGATATGTGATCAGAAACAAAGCTAGATTGGTTTACAAAGGGTATGCACAAGAAGAAGGTATTGATTATGGTGAAACTTTTGCACCTGTTACTAGATTAGGAGTTAGAATTATACAAGCATATGCAGCTTATAAATGATTTAATGTTTATCAAATGGATGTTAAGGTTGCATTTATTAATGATATTCTTGAAGAAGAAGTCTATATTGAACAACCCGAAGGATTTGTTGAGAATACTAACAAGGACATGGTATATAAGCTGCACAAGACACTATATAGTTTAAAACAAGCACCCTGAGCGTGGTATGAAAGGTTACAATCATATTTAATCAAGATTGGATTTCAAAGAACAAGTGACAACAACAATTTGTATCTAAAATGTGATAGTAATGATAAAGTTTTGAAAGCTGAAATATTTTTTAATGACATTATTTTTGGAGGAAATAACACATTATGTAAATCTTTTGCTAAGGAGATGAGAAAGGAATTTGAGATGTCCATGATAGGAGAACTAAAATTATTTATTGGATTATAGATTCAATAAGTCAGAGATGGGATCTATATCACACAGTCTAAGTATATTAAGGAGATCCTAAATACATTTGGTATAGAAGAATCAAAACTGGTTGGAACACCAATGGCTACTGGTTGAAAATTGTCAAAGGAAGATGAGTCAAAAGAAGTGATTGAGACACTCTACCAGTCAATGATTGGTAAGCTACATTATGTTGTACATAATAGACCTTATATTGCTCATGTAGTATGTATTGTTGCAATATTTCCTGCTGATCCATAGGAAACACACATGTCTACAGTCAAAAGAATATTTAGATATCTGAAAGGGACTGAAGACTTCGGTCTACTATACAAGAAAGGAGGAGATTTTGATTTGAAGGTTTACACTGATGCTGATTGGAATGGAAATATTGATGATAGGAAAATTACAAGTGTAGGAGCTTTCTTTTTAGGAGAAATATTAGTGACATGTCTGAATAAGAAATAGAGTTGTATATCACAATCTAATACCAAGGCAGAGTATGTAGTAACAACTATGAATTGTGAAAACATTGTATGGATCAAACAACTACTTGAAGGTATGCAAGAGGAGATTACTGATCCAGTTACTATTTACTATGATAATACAAGTGCTATCAACATATCAAAGAATTTGGTGATGCATTCCAAGACCAATCATATTTCTATCAAGTATCATTACTTGAGAGAACAAGATTAATACAAGCATGTGATATTAGAGTGTGTGAATTCAATGGAGTAGATATAATCACCAAGCCACTATTGAAGGATGCTTTTGATTATCTCAGAGGTAAATTAGGGGTTCTTCCTCTATCCAATATTCACTAAGGCAAGATGCATGCTACATCAATTCAAGGATTCATTAGAATATCTATTTTATGAGTTGATGCTAGTGTTCACTCTTTAGGTGATGCCTAAAGTTGTTAAAATGATTATGTATACAATGGGATGTTAGTACATGCTAGGTATGATCCACTGCCTAAGCAAATTTTTTAGGAGTATGTATCTTTGACATCGTTGTCAAAGAGGGAGAATAAAATATTGATGAGTACAACAAAATGAGAAAGAGGGAGAATAAGCTGATGAACACAAAGAAGGAGAATTGATAATCAGAAGAAAAGGAAGATGATAAAGTTCAGAGGGAGTAAAGAACATAACATAGATATCAAAATATTTCCATCATCAATTGACAATATTTCCATCAATGCCAAAGAGGGAGATTGTTAACTACAACAGATGGTGATGATGATGAAGACTGAGACCAGAGGTATACAAGTTTGTAGAAGGATTAGATCAGTTGTTATTTTTTAATTGATGTCAAGCAATTGATTTTTAGTTTATATTGATTTTCCATATCATTCAGAGTATGATATACGTTGAGTGAGTTAAAGAAAAAAAAGAAGTGAATTTTTTTGAAGTTGAAGAACTTAATTAGGTAGCTAATACAAATCGGAAAATGATAAGGTAATAATGGTTGAGTTGTTTTCTACTTTACATTTGATTATATCAAGTCGGTAAAGGACATTGGGCAAGTCGGTAAAGAAAATAGTTTGGTTATCGAGAAAGAATAAGTAATTGTTAGTAAAGAGAAAGGAAGTCAAGACACCGAGTAGAAGGATTTAGTTATCGAGCAAAGAAAATATAATTTCAGTTGAAGGAAAAGAAGTTAGCCACCAAGCAAGGAACATAAATTAAATACAAGGATCAGAATGAAATTTAATGAAGGGCCACAATGATCTGGAAGATTCCAAAGATGAATAAGAGTTAGTTGAAGAGATCTACGATTAGGAAAATTCAAGGTGATGATCTATGGTAAAGATTTACGTGGCAAAAAGTGAAGGTACAAGTTCCAAGAAATGTTCAAGTTCTCAGGTGATGATAAAACATTTTACCGAGTTCCAAATTCATTGAATTAATTCAAGAGGATGATTTGACGGTTGAGAATAATAAGAGGAAAACGTAATAAAGGAGTTTAAGAGGAAAAATAGAGTCTATATAAAGGATGAAATTGAATGAAGGACAAGCTGGCAAGTTGAAGTGTAGTTGTGTAACTAAGTGATGCAGTGAAGAAGAAAAAGTTTGAAATCTGAGTCTGTAAGAAAAGATTGATGAAGTGTTGAGGCTAGTGAGTAGTGAAGGAAAGAAGTGAAGAAAAAGAGCGCATAAGGGATCTAACTAAGCAAGAGGTAGTTACAGATTTACAGATCAAGTTTTATACTGTTGGTTATTAACATTTGTAGCAGAAAATCTCTTAACCGAGTGGACTTAACAATCTTATTGTAAAACCTTGAGAGAGGTGACATTCTAGAAGAGTGTTTAAAGACCTTTAACCGGATAACTCCTAACATGGTGAAGATCCTAATAGATCTAAGGCAAATCTCCTAACAGGGTCACATTTAACAATATGCATTGTAATCTTTAACATGATTGACTCTTAACCCAACATACTTCAAAATAGTATTTCTTTGGTAGGTGACAATTCTCACAATGGTTTTTCCCAAATTGGGTTTCCACATTAAATACTAGTGTTATATATTTATTGTGAATGTTATTTGTTGATTACTTATGTTACTGTTGTTAGTCGGTTGCTATTGAAGTTTGTCTTACCGAGTTGAATTATAATTAAAGTTTTAAGGTTTAAAGAATCACTTATTACTGATTCACCCCCTCTCAATAAACCAACATTTTGGTGATATGATAAGTGTGAACTGGTTGTGCTACTGATTGGTTCTTGATGATCAGATGATCTAGAGAGTTGATTTTTGGGCCAACATGTCAATGTGTTTTGATTAATATATTTTGGGCCGACATGTTAGGTATGATTGGTGCAATTTTCCATAAGATTGATCAATATTGTGGACCAACTTGTAAAACATTTTCAGGTCTTAGCCGACTTAAGAACATTATTATAAAGATAGACTAAATCATATGATTTAGGGTTGCGATCATGAGTTTGGGTGTTTCAATTAGAGATAGAGGCAGTACAAAGCGCCATAGATAAGAGATTATAGTAGATCTGTTAGGCAAGCAATGTCGTTCCCAGATCAACTATTTGAGTTTATTTTTCAAGGCTAACTCTAACAGGTTAGCAGGTTAAATCCCTTAACATGGTGGACTTTAATATGTCTTTTCTATAAATTATTTAACATGGTGACTTCTTATCTAGAGTTCTAAATCCTCTTTTGGGGTAGATCCTAACAGATCTTTTGGTACTTCTAACAAGGTACTAGTGACTTCTAACTAGGTGAACCCTTGACAGAGTATTGTAAGCTCCTAACATGGTAACTCTTTTAACTGCAATGGAAAGATTTGTGGGTGTCACCCCCACCATGGTTTTGTCCCTCTTACACGGGTTTCCATGATAAAAATAGTGGTGTTATGTGTTATGCTTTGTGGATGCTTGAATTTTTTTTTCTATTGCATAGTTACACTTGCATGTTTGGTCATTTGGGAGTTGTTGAAAAGCATAATCAAATTAGTAGTTGAATTGGTTCATTATCTATTTACACTAATTCACCCCCCTCCCCCCCCTCTCAGTGTCTCTTATATCTAACAAAAAGATCAATGGATGAGAAAATTTGAGAAGGTAGGTCTTCTAATGCACATGTATTGATGAAATGAAAGGATAAAGAGCGTGTAAATGCGTAAAGGAAGTAAAAATAATTATTTTGGTTATTTGGGGTGGAAAAATTAAATAAATGATTTGAATTTATTTAATTTTGGGAGGAAGTAAGAGCTAATTAAATAATTTTAAAAATATTTAATTAGTATTAGAAGGAAAAAGATATTGAATTAGTTAAATAATTAAAATTTATTTAATTAATATAGAGATATATTAACACAATTAAATTATCTAAATTGATTAATTTATATTGATAGAAGAATTGTGAGTAGGTGATGGAAAAATGAAAATGCATTAGTCAGTTTTAGATGTCTACAATTCTAACTTCTAATTTGACTTGACTTAAGGCTTAGCAGATTTTCATAATCCATATGAAATGATTCTTCAGTCGTAAAATTCAAATAAGTCCATTTGCATGCAATATTTTCCCCCATGGTATAAGACTACGTTCTTAGCCTTGAACTTGTGATTTTGTATTCCAAATTCAAATGACATTTTCTTAACTTTTGAGATAATTTTATAGGATCCTATTAATTGACTAACTTGTGAACATGCACACTCTTTGGGCTAACTTGAGCATCTAGGGTTTTATATACAAAGCAGAGTCATAGGTTATTTTAAAACAAATACAACACAAATAAAATAGAGATAAAATTATTAAGCACACAAAATAACAAATATAATAGAGACATAACATCTAACATTATATTTCACATTATTGCATGCTCACTAAGGCATTTTATATGATAGTCTTCAATCATTTCATAAAAAGTCAAAAAAGAAACCAATGAAATTTTAGGTGGGAAGCTACTCACCTTCCCCTTCTTGACATAATACACTCTAGAATTAACGTTTTTAGTATCACTTAGTCTAAATATTTACAAGCAAACACATTTATGAAGACAAATATATTTTTTTTTGTTTATAGTTGCACTTCAAATTAAAGAGTACAACAACATATATCTGTAATCGTATTATAAATATTTATTAGTCAACATTCTAAATTTTAGAAAGACTACAACAAAGGATCAAGATTTTACCTATAATTCAATCAGACATTCACAACAATTATTCTTATTCTTATAACAATTGCAATTAGAAACCCAAGATCTAATATCAAAGTTAACACATAAATCATAACAATCATCACTACATAATTAATAATAATAAAAATATATATACACAAATTTGTTATCCCCTTTTATCATTTGTGTGTGTGTGAAAATTGTACCTGATCTGTAGACATAACACTTCAGTAAAACATTAGAGGTTAGCTATAATCAAAATCGTGCAAAATTGAAATCTAATCTAACCAAGTAATTTACTGCCTTCTAATAGGTGCGAGATTGATGTTCTCAGATTGTAATCGAGATCAGCGACCTAGACGACACCTAAATGAAGGATTTGAATGTAATTGATCTAGATATGAGATTGAATGCAATTAAGCTTTTTTTTTTTTTGGATTTTATGATGCAATAAGGAATGAAAACTTGATATGAATCTATGCTAGATGAAATTGATATGCTATGAATGCTATTGAAAATTGATATGCAATGCTAATCTAACAATGATATGCAATATGAATGCAAAAATAAGATTGATCTCACAAAGATGTCGATTTGCAAGAGCTTTGATTCTTCAATTCTAATTCTCCAACGTGATTGTGTAACTCTTGAATTGATCTTGGCAGCGTAATTGTGCAAATTTGTGAATTTTTGGATGCAAATTTGAGAGATGAATTATGAAGAGCTGAGCTTTGTTTTTATAGAAATCCAGGGCTTTGGAGGTGCATGAGAAAAAAAGCCATAAATCACTCAAATAACTCAGGTTGATTTTTGAGTTATTTTTAAATAAAGGATAATTAACTCACAAAAATATGCAAAAGCTAAGTTTTAACTCAAAATAGAGTTTAGCTTTAATTGATAATTGATAGTTGCCTGCTTTTATGATTGTGCATGTTTTATTTATGAATTAATTTAATAATAAAGTGATTTATTTCCAACTTAACTGCTTTTAAAAATAAAACAATTGATTTATGGGTTAATCAATTATTTAATCAAATTTTTATTAAAAACTATATTATTAAATAATGACAACTTGCTTTAATTAATTAAATAAGAATTTAATCAATTATTCATATGATATTAGATTTATTGTCAAAATTAAATAATACAATTAATAATAGATAGAATTAAATTTAATTACACAATTAAGTGGTAAATATTAAATCTAATTAATTAAATATGAAAATATTCAATTAATCAAACTTTAGGATAAATGTGATTTATTGCCAAATAATTATAAAATTAAAGATAATTATGATAATTAGAAATATTACTAAGAATATTCTCCGATGCAGAATTTAAGATAATCAATTATGATTCGATGATGTTTAGATGTGCCTTAGATTAAGACTTTGATGTCGATTTCGTTCAAATTAAAAATGTAGAAGATTAATGAACTTATAGCCCATTTTTGAAGTATTACAATTTGTACTCTCAATATTTCATCAATGAATTATTTATCTAAGCTCACCTTTAAGTTTTAATATTAAATGTTAATTACTATTTTATTCACCTCAATCATTTGTTGTATAATATGTTTCATCCATCAACTATTTATATTTTCTTTCTTTCTATTTGTTCAATCAAGGCAAGGACATATAAAACTACTTTTTGAAAACTTTGCACCTATTTTTATATTATATTGTTGGATTACATGAGGTACAAACGATAATTTAACCAACAATTTTTGTCTAATACTATGAACGATTCAGACCCGTGACTAGGTTGGTGGGGAAAATATAGAAAGCAGTTCAAATAAGTAGATTAGATGGAGTGGGTCTACTGATTTTTTACAGTGGTCAGGCCAACGGTTTTCCGTGAATGGAATCATTAGAAAGTTAGATGGGACATGGTTCATATTGACTGGACTGCAATTATCATAAACAGGGTGGTGCAATTGTTACTTTAAATTAGTGAAAATGATGTTCAAATTATAATTGAGATTCATGAACACATATTCATGAACATTCTGATATTCTGATGGTAAATCATGTAGTGTGATCGGAAACATTGATGATAAAAATCTTAAATTTGATCTTAAATCATAAATAAGATAACACACAATTATGTAGTGAGAATAATGTAATAAAACAAATCCTAATTGTGATTGTTTATTATCACTCCAATAATCAGTAAGCACTTGATTTATAAGAAAAAGTTGTTTATAATTGGAGGGTAAGGATGTACAGCAAGGAGAAGAAAACAAATGACTGGTCTGCACATGGAACATGGTGAGGATTAGTATTAAAGCACTGTGTATAACTACACTCCATGCCTGTTCGTACCTGCCATTCTGGAAATGGACAAATAAAATCAACATGCTAGAACAGAAATACATTAATTCTCTGAAATATTCTCTTTCTATAGGTGTTCACGGGCCAGAACAAACAAGAAATATCAAAGGCTTAAAAAAGATAACGTGCTTTAAAGTTAGGAATAGGAGGTCTCGAATTCTGGACATCATTCTGACATGATATTAAGGATTTTGTCGAGTTTGGATGGGTGAAGTTTGCTCCAACTCGCTCCTACCAATGCCTTTCACTTCAGTTCTTGTTGAGCAACCAGTGCTTTTTAGAAAAAAAAGGAAAAAATTTCAGAAAATTGAGCTATCAGTACATTTTTGCAAAAAATTGGAACAAATTTTGGAAATACAGATATGCACTACTCAGTCATAAGAGTTGCAGTTGAGACCAAATCATATACTTCCATAGAGATGGGATCATTTGATAGTTTATCGATTTGTTCAAGATTCAAAAAATACATCCAAACTATATAACAAAATTGCTTGTTTTATTGCATTTATTGAGCTGCAAGATACTCCTTTTTGTTTCTTATAAGCATACAAATCACAGGGAAAACAGCAGAACCAAATTGCAGAGCCAGCTGCAAGGCCTTGGATCTCTTAACATGTTAATGAAGCTTATTTTACATTAAGTTTCTGAAATGAAATAAGATAATAACAATATACCCAGTTAGCGCTTGGCCTTGGAAGCCCTTCTTCTGAGGATAACATAACAGAGGATTCGGTAAAATATGAAAAACCCCACCATGATCTCCACATTCATCCATCTTCGACCTTCCTGCAATCCTCTCTGTTTTAATATGTCCTCGCCTGTGAGTGCACACAGGTTTAGCTCTGGATACCATGAGAAGCATTTCTGTGACAGGCTAGAGTACTCATTTATAAGAAGGGAATCAAGTGGGTACTTATAGAGAGATATATAATGCATGAAAATCCAATACTTGGGGATATTATCTTTGGATATGAAATATCCAGAGAAGAGAAAGAAAGCTCCCAGTACAGTGAATATGAGAGAGTTCCCTGTGATGAAATCAGGTGCAAGGGCACTGAGAAATACTACTAGAGAATTGGCCATGAGAACAATAAGCCACACTATAAACAAAAAGAAGAGGAATGCATTGTATGATTTACTAAGACCAACCAACCAATACACAGGAACTGCAAACAGTATGGCAACAATCAGCAGAAATGGCAAGAACACAAGAGTATTAGAGATGACATATGAGGAGACTCTGTAAGCTCCTCTGGATGTCTCCCTCATCAGAATCTGGCGTTCCTGGAGGAAAATTGGAAGGGCTTCGGTGGTTGATGACAAGAGAAATGTTAATGTGAATGCAAAAAACCCTAAGCGTTCATCCAGACCTCTTTGATTATAACCAACCTTCAAATACACACTTCCTAGGCCTAATCCTGCAACTACTGCCTGCAGGATTCTGGCAAGGAAAAGCTGCTGTGTTCTGTAGATGATTTTACAGAACCTGGATGACAGGGTGCAGATTTCAGAGCACCTTGAATTTGCATAACTAACTGTGTCCCCTGCACCATCATCACCATACAAAGTATCATCTTGAGGAGAAGTAACCAAAAAGGGGTCTTCAATGCATTCTACTGATTCAATATCAAGTGCCGTTATGGCTCCATTCTCTGCAATAGTGGCTGTTTTATCAAACCCAACCCCATCATGATCATAATCCTGTGATAGCATTATGCCTTCAGTTATAATTTCCATAGCATATTCCAAGGCATTGAGCTGTGCAGGGATTTTTCTCCCCCCAGAGATAAGGGAATTCTGCAGGGATTCCAAGGACCCATGGTGGGCTACAGAGCCCTTGGAGAGGAGCAAGAGGGAGCTAATGAGGCTCAGAATCCTATAGCTAGGTTGATGAATTGTTAAGATTATGGTGCGGTTGTGGGAGTGTTTGGCCATCGCATGAAGCATCTCCACCACATTCAAAGCTGCTGCACTGTCCAAACCAGATGTGGGTTCATCCAGGAGCAAGACTGCAGGGTCATGTATAACATCCACTCCTATGGAAACCCTCCTCCTCTCACCCCCTGATACTCCTCTGATGCTTTCATCACCAATGCGTGTATTAGAGACATGCACAAGACCAAGTTCAGTTAGCAGAGATTCAACCTTGGCTTCTTTCTCCTCTTTGGATAACGAAGGTGGCAGCCTAAACCTTGCACTGAACATGAGGGTTTCTTTCACAGTCAAGAGTGGCAGCAGGGCATCTTCTTGTGTTACATAACCTGAAATCCTTCTAAACCATGAAGGATTCACTGGTTTATCGTTCACCATAATACGCCTGTCTAGTGGGTCACCCTTCTTCCTACTGAGTCTGATTCTACCTGCAAGAATCTCAAGCAAAGTAGACTTACCTGCACCACTTGGGCCGACAATGGCTAAAATCTCCCCTGGTTTGGCATCGCAACTTATGTTCTTGAGTATTTGATGAACTGGCCTTTCGCCTCTGCAGGGATGAAACATGTAAAAACTTGGCTTGTCTATAACAATGCCGTAGGACAGATTTCTTACTTTGATCTCGTAGGACTTCTTTCTCCCCATTTCTGGAGGATGCAGCTGCTTCTTAAAATGAACATCATCTACTGATACCGGTCCCCCATTATCACCATCAACTGCTTCAGAATTGGAGGAAGAGCTGATTGAATTTGTGGGTGAATCTGAGTTGGAGCAGAAAATATTTGAATCGAAAATTGGACTGCATTCCAGATCCTTCTCATCCGATTGACCCTGGTACCCAAATGCCCCTGTTTGAGCAATGGGCGCCACTGGACGAAGCTTGACTTGAATACTATCAGAACCCATTTAATATCTCAATACAATCTACAATTTATCATATACCAAATCCTTCAAGGGGCTTCAAATCTGTACGTTCTGCAAACCCAAACCAACAAAACATTAGACAGACTGAATCTCTGCACCAAAAAGCAATTTTAATCACCAGGAAGCCAAAAAAACACATTTCAAGCAAACACAGATAAAATACTTAAAAAACCCATGCAGAACAAAAACCTCACAGATGAAATGATGTTTGCTGCCTCACTTTTCTGCTGGCTCCTTGCCAAAATGGAAAAGACCCAGTCTGCCCAAAATGTTCTCTGTGGTGGTGACACTTCAGAACCTGAAGCTTGCTACATGCCTTATTTTCTGAGTCTCAAAAGTTCAAACCAGCACAAAATATGGAGGACACCTGTAAAAATCCCCACAATCTCATTAATCAAATCACCCGGTTCGGTGTGAAATTTGAATGAGAAAAACAAGTGTGAGCAGCTACAAGATTGGCTACACCCTGCCAAGTTTAAAGAAAAGGAATATATTTGAACCGATTTTCCTCCTGGGCATCAAATCTAGTGTCTTAAATGCACAAGCGAATACAATGGCTGCCAGAGCATGAAGGTATGATTGTAAAATGCAAAATGGAAACCCACACTGTGAGGTCCTCAATCGAATTCAATGCACCTGCCCTCCCTATCATCAACTCAAAAATCCTCTTCTTTCTCGATGAAATCCAGATACAGATAGGTAAGGTAAGCTTCTTGACAAGGGACAAAATGTTTGGTGAATCAATTCCTCCTACTCTCTCTACCCATTTTCACTTTGATTGCTTCAAATGTATGCTCTCTACTTAAATGATTATCCACAAACCTTAGGGAAGAAAGTTGGTAGCTGTCCATGGAGTATCTGCAACGAGGTCAAACCATTTTTCTTGACGTTTTCATTTCAAAACTGGTTGGATGGATTGCTCACCAAATTAGTTGATTTCTTGTACAAACGGTGATATGATAACGCCACCCTCACAAGCTCATTTTAGTGTAAGAATGGCCATGCACACGGCATGTACGTGGTCATCATGGATGGTGAAGTGGTGGCAGTGCCTTACAATGCGGGCTGTTTTGAAAATATTCCACGCGGGTTTCTTTGTCCCATTCGTCAAATCCTACATACCTAATAAACTAATCTTCCCCATAAATGGAAAGCAGCTCCAAGCTAGTCACGGGCATCCTTAAACTTGGAGGAGGGTCTTATTGCAACTTTATTTTATAAGACTCACAGTTCCAAGAATCTTTGGGCCCTCAAGATCCGATGTTTTTATATTCAAAGAAGCTTAGAGTCTATCCATGTGGATGTTGTCCATATATATTTTTATTATTTAATACACCCTTACTTTAGGCAGACTTATTGATCCTTATTCTCAATCATTCCACTTCATACTAGTAGTGGTCTACCTTCTAAGATTTATGTCTAGCGTAGGCTTGTCTTTGAGTTGGTGTAGTTTTGCATCATGAGAATAGCTCTTGTTTGCTTGTGTGTAGGGGCTATGTTCTATTTGGTAGTTTGTTGTAGTTGCATATATTGTCCATTGTACATCTAGATTGGTGACCTACATGTTATATGCAAGTTGGTAGTGCAAGCTTGTTTGGTGTTGCATAGACTCAGCTGATTTGACATGTGTCTATTTGAGTGCATTCTAGCTCGTGTATAATCTTTTGTTGCATTGAGCATGTCATGTAGTGCCCTTCCCATTTGCTCTCTGCTTTGTGCCCTTCAGGATGTAGATTCTTATATGAATTGATATGGTCTTGGGTGTTGTTATGAAAACTCCATGTACAATTCTATGTGCAAACTCTATATATGTTATTGATTATGTCAGGCCATGATGTGTTGACATCATTTCGATGTTATGGACTATGCAAATGTTTTAGCTTGTTTGCAATTATCCAGTTTGGACCTGGTGTATGCTTACCATGTGACTGCACTTGGATTACTCTTTAGTGCTGACATTTTATGTAGTGTGGTTGTAATTATATCCTTGATTTGGGGGATGTCATTGCTATTGTAGATAGTAGAATTTATTTGTATTTCACCAGTGATCATTATTGCACAATAGCTCTATGGTGTCGTCTAGTTGATTCAACATGTATAGATGGTATCATTGTGTTAAGGTTTTTTTTTCCCTTTTTTTTAATGTTTTTTTGTTGTGGTAAACTTGACTATGTGTATTATGGTACTATGGATTCAATGAATTATGAAATTCTATTCTCATGTTGCAATAATCCATGCTAGGGATCTTATGTATGTTGTTGATGACGATTGGACTATGATGTTGTCAATAAATAATATTATTGGGCATGATGTGTTTGATGATAATGGATCTTAATTAAGGATTAATGTTAGTTAATATTAGATAACGATCTCATGACATATTACATTATTCGATGATAATTGTGGATGCTTAACATTATACCTTAGAAGATGTTATAAGATCAATGCATATGTTTCCTTATGATATATGATGATGATTGCTTACATGTTTATGGGTTATTGATGTTTTAGTCCCTGTTATGCTCATGTTACTATTCTTATTGAATCCTATTTGATATTTTAGTATGAAGAGAGACAAAGTCGTAGTTACTCACTTGTGAGGCCTACACGATGTCTCAATCCCCTTCATTACTTTTTATTGTTTGACATGATATACATACATACATACATACATACATACACATACACATACACATACGCATACGCATACGTACGTGCACACACAAACACACATATATACATACATATACATATATACATATACATATATATATATATATATATATATATATATATATATATATATATATATATATATATATATATATATATACACACACATATACATACACACACACACACACACACACACATATATATATACATACATATATATACATACATATATATATACATACATACATATACATACATACACACACACACACACACACAGAGATATATATAAATACATATGGGTATGTGCAGGATCATGGTATACCAAACTATGGCCTTAAGTGGCAATGAAAAATCAGAAATTTAGGGTTAGTCAACTTGACGTAAAAGGTTGAACATCTTATGAACCTTATGTGAAAAATTTGTAAGAGTAGAATCTGTAAGAAATTGAATGTAGTTTCTAAACTACTAGCCCTTGTTTGAATTTTTTTTTGTTTAATTGTTCAAAATTTTAGATTTTAATGCAGTACTACGAAAATTTCAGGGAAAAGATAAAGAGTACATGTATGTTTGACCACCTTAATCATAATCAAATGATGATATATTTTCCCAAGATTCTAGATATAAGTAGTAGACTCATGCCCAAATGTGACGCATATTTTTTTATAATTTTTGGTCAAATAAATAATTAATTATGAATTTTCTACTACAACTTTTTTAGAATAAAAAAAATCTCGCGTCTGACCACCTTAAATAATTCAAAATTTTACCAAATTTAAAACTTTTTTTTTCCTATAGTAGCCGAAGCATAGAAAGTGACGCATGTTTCAGATTTCAAAAAGGTTAAACGGTTTGAAAGTTATAGTTGTTTTTCAATTAGTGTTTCAGTTACGACTTTAAAGATAACTCAATTGAAAAATAAGTAATAATTACTTATAGAACTCAAAATTTGACAGCAATTATATCAATGGAAAGCTGATAATGTCTTTAAGAAACCCTTTTTGTTTCATCAATTTTGGGTGAAAAAATAGTCGTTAGCTACATGATCGAAGTCTCAGTATCAAGAACTATCTCCTGAAATACGCCTAAAGGGTTGACCACCCACATTTGGTAATGCCCAAGCAAATACCAAGCCTAATCGGATATCCGATATTTTCGGATATCCGAAAAAGCCCACCTATTTTGAAATTTGAATTGCCCCACTTTTTTCAATTTCAAGTTACAAAGATTTATACAAATATAACATTTAAGTATAAGTTTTCTTATACTTTAATTTATATTTGTATAAATACAAGTTAAATACATTCCAAGATGTTTGAGATAGGTTTCAGCTTCATAGGAGTTAAGATGCAAATTCTAGATTTTGGGGGATTTTGAAAAATTCCAGACTTAGCCAAATTTCAGGATTCAACAAGCCTTCAGCAGGGTTACCTCCCATAATCCATCATGGCTTTCTAAGGTCAAACTGAAGCTAGCAAAAGGATTCTCAAAGGGTTTTAACTCATTTTATCACAAATCACTTGGACCCCTTAGGACACACTTGAGGCTTCTAATGTGTTAAAAGGGGTCATGGGGACTTCCTAGGGGCCCTAACGCGTGATAAGGCGTACTAGGACCCCTATGAATTCCCCATGACCCTTTTTCACGCATTTGAACCTTCAAGTGTGTCCGAAGGGGTCATCCTAACATGTGATAAGGTGTACTAGGACCCCTAAGAAGTCCCCATGACCCCTTTTGACACATTGGAACCCTCAAGTGTGTCCCAAGGGGTCGTAGGACCCCTTAGGACACATGTGAGCATTCCAATATGTCAAAAGGGATCATGGGGACTTCCTAGGGGTCCTAACATGTGATAAGGCGTACTAAGACCCCTAGGAAGTCCCCATGACCCCTTTTTATATATTTAAATGCTCAAGCATGTTTGAAGGGGTCATACGACCCCTCAAGACACACTTGAGGGTTCTAATGTGTCAAAAGGGGTCATGTGGACTTCCTAAGGGTCCTAACATGTGATAAGGCGAACTAGGACCCCTAGGAAGTCCCCATGAACCCTTTTGATACATTGGATAGCTCAAGTGTGTTTGAAGGGGTCCTATGACCCCTTAGGACACAGTTGAGGGTTCCAATGTGTCAAAAGGGGTCATGGGGACTTCCTAGGGGTCCTAACTCATGATAAAGTGTACTAGGACCCCTAAGAAGTCCCCATGACCCCTTTTGACACATTTGAATGCTCAAGTGTGTCTGAAGGGGTTGTAGGACCCCTTAGGACACACTTGAGGGTTCAAATGTATCAAAAGGGGTCATGGGGACTTCCTAAGCATCCTAATGCATGATAAGGCATACTAGGACCCCTAGGAAGTCCCCATGACCCCTTTTGAAATATTAGAACCCTCAAATATGTCCTAAGGGGTCATAGGACCCCTTAGGATATATTTGAGGGTTCTAATGTTTCAAAAGGGGTCATGGGGACTTCCTAGGGGCCTAACGCGTGATAAGGCATACTAGGACCTCTATGAAGTCCCCATGACCCCTTTTGACACATTTGAACTCTCAAGTGTGCCCGAAGGGGTCGTAGGACCCCTTAGGACACACTTGAGGGTTCTAATGTGTCAAAAGGGGTCATGGGGACTTCGTAGGGGTCCTAGTACGCCTTATCATGCGTAATAGGGCCCCTCGTAAGTCCCCATGACCCCTTTTGACACATTTGAATGCTCAAGTGTGTCCAAAGGGGTCGTAGGACCCCTTAGGACACCCTTGAGGGTTCTAATGTGTCAAAAGGGGTCATGGGGACTTCATATGGGTCTTAACGCATGATAAAGCATACTAGGACCCCTAGCAAATCCCCATGACCCCTTTTGACACATTTGAATGCTCAAGTGTGTTCGAAGGGCTCCTACGACCCCTTCGGACACACTTGAGTGTTCAAATGTGTCAAAAGGGGTCCTGGAGACTTCCTAGGGGTCCTAACATGTGATAAGGTGTACAAGGACCCCTAGGAAGTCCGTATGACCCCTTTTGACACATTAGAACTCTCAAGTGTGTCCTAAGGGGTCGTACAACCCATTAGGACACACTTGAGGGTTCTAATGTGTCAAAAGGGGTCATGCGGACTTCCTAGGGGTCCTAATGCATGATAAGACATACTAGGACCCCTAGGAAGTTCCAATGACCCTTTTTGACACATTTGAAATCTCAAGTGTGTCCGAAGGGGTCGTAGGACCCCTTAGGAGACACTTGAGGGTTCTAATATGTCAAAAGGGGTCATGGGGACTTCCTAGGGGTCCAAACGCATGATAAGGCATACTAGGACCCCTAAGAAGTCCCCATGACCCTTTTTGACACATTGGAACCCTCAAGTGTGTCCTAAGACCCCTTAGGACACACTTGAGGGTTCTAATGTGTAAAAAGGGGTCATGGGGACTTTCTAGGGGTCCTAGTACACCTTATCACATGTTAGGACCCCTAAGAAGTCTCCATGACCCCTTCTGACACATTTGAACACTCAAGTGTGTCTGAAGGGGTCATAGGAACCCTTCGGACACACTTGAGCATTCAAATGTGTCAAAAGGGGTAAAATATCATTACACATGAGGAAGAAACTCCACTCACAGCTATTATGAAACAAATGCATGCCATGCAAGTCAAACTTAATAGCCTTGAGAAAGAAAAGGAACCCAAGGAGTTCTCCATGGAAGCTCTATGCCCTTTTCCTTTTGACAAAGACTTGTATATGCCACCATTTCCAAAATGAGTGGAGATGCCCAAGTATGATAAGTATGATGGACACTCTACCTCAAGACCATGTCAGAGAATTCTATACCCAATCAATGAAATTCATGCACGAACCAACCTATCTGATGCATCTCTTCCCTCAATCTCTGGGAGAAGCGGCCATTCAATGGTTCTCTCGATTACCTTCCACTATCAAAACTTTTGAGGAATTGATCAATTTTTTTTATCAGCAATACTCCTACAATATTCAACATCTAGTCACCATGATTGATAACTGTAATCTCAAGCAATATCCAGGAGAACCATTCCTAACATTTCTCAAGAGATGGAGAAAGAAGTTCTCTCTATATGCCAGACCTATTCTAGAAATAGAAAAACTAGAAATCTTCATCAATAACCTTGTTCCAAAAATCAATTATCCTCTACAAATGCAAGATCATACATCTTTTGATAAGATGGTGGATAATGCTATCAAAATCAAAAAAGTGCTTGTGAAAAAAGGAGAAATCACACTTCAAAAAGACAAGTACGAATCAGGATCCAGTTCTAAAGACAAGAACAAAAATTGGAACAAGAACAAAGGCATCATCATAGATGGCATTGTTGATACTATCTGTGCCCCATCGAAGGCACCAGCCTACAACCTAACTCTTGGTTCCCAAGCCATTAAAGCTTCAGAACAAAAGTCATCCGAACCATTTCAAAAGAATCCAGAATACAAATCTTGGGATAAACAGCAAAAGTTCACTCCTCTTGGAGAATCTTTAGAATCAGCTATGAAAACTCTACTAGCTAATAACATCATCTCTTTACCAACAATCTGACCACCTAATTCTGAGCCTAAGCCAAAATGGTGGAGAGAAAATGAATTCTGTGATTTCCATTGAGGTAAAGGTCACAAAACTAATAACTGCTTTCGGTTGAAACACACCATTCAAGATCTGATCAATAGGGGAGACATCATAGTTGACAATCCTAATAGCAATAATGATCATACAGCATTCACAGAACCATTTCTGCAACATGGTCAAGAAGTTTCATCTTCTCAACCTAATATGGGGGCAAAAGTCAATTATGCTTACCCTGGAAATAATGCTACCATCAATATGGTTGAACCCTATCTCTTAGAGCATTGCAATGTCATCACAATTGTAAGAAGAGATAGACAAAATCAATCCACCAACATAGTTACTCAATCACAAGCCCATGCACATCTGAAAGGACAAATCCCAAATTCATCAAATGTCCCTAAGGTGCCCTTCAATCTTTCATCTACTTCTAAATAGAAGGATGCTTCCAAATCTTCCAATCCAAAGGATACGAGGCCTACATCTTATAGCATTATTCAACAACTCCAGCACACTAATGCCAAAATCTCCATGTTTGAGTTGCTTTGAATATCTCCAGCTCATAGAGCCATACTAGACAAAGCTTTGCTTGGTTCCAATGTTCCTGATGACCTTGATTTAGATAGGTTCCAGACTATGGTTGGACATCTTACATCTCCACAATATATCTCCTTTTCAAAGGAAGATGACAACTCCTTGAGTCACCCACATAATCAGCCTTTGCATATAGAAGTTTTGATCTAGAACCATAGATTCAAATGTGTGTTGATAGATGGGGGCATTGGCCTAAACATTTGTTCTTACAACTTGATCACACAATTGGGATTTTCAGAATTGGCTATTGATCCTAGAAAGAAAATAACTATCAAAGCCTATGATGAACAAGAAAGATCTTCTAAAGGCACCATTGTCTTACCTATCAGAGTAGGTCCAGTTATCAGAGATACTATATATCAAGTTCTTGATCTACCTTTGGCCTACAACATTCTTCTAGGGACACCATGGATACATGAAATGCAAGCTATTCCTTCTACATACCATCAATGTTTGAAGTTTCCTTATGAAGGAGTAGAGGTTACTATCCCCGTAGATCTGAATACAACTTGCAATACATTGAAGGAAGGTGCTGATAAGCTTGTTCCCAATAACAAAGAATCTTCTATTGAACAACTAAATGTTGCTTCCACATCCAAAATGGAAGACATTGCTAAAGAGGTCAGTATCAAAGAAAATGGGATGGGAGAATATATTATAGAGCCAGTCTTATCTTTGACATCTCTCCCTATCTCACCTAAGTCTTATGGACAATCTTTGAAATAGTCCAAGCCCGAACCTAGGGAACCTCTTGAAGCATGTAAAAAGAATTTTGTAGTAGAACAAGTATCCAAGCATGAGTTTGAAGAGGATGAAGCTGTGCTATCATGGCTATACAAAGATGAATTTGAATCCCACAATGTTCAAACTAGCGGCTCTACAACACCATAGATCCCTTCTAAGTCATACAGTCCAAGAAATAATTTGATAGCTAAAATGGGATATTCAAGTAAAGGACCTCTAGGAGTCAGAGGAAAAGGTCTTGTGGCACCTCTCCCACATACTAGTAGAGAAAATAAGAATACTGTTGGCCTAGGCTTTAAGAAGAAACCCTATCACCTCAAAGGAAATTGTTCTCATGTCATAGAGCAGATCACACCAAGAGAACCTCTTCTTAAGAAAGAAGAAACATAACCATCAGATAGTGATTTGAATAGATCAGAACTCATCCCCTATGAAAAATTGCCTAAGGAGATCAAAGACCTTCTTGATGATAAAGATGATCCAATCAAAATAATTAATGTAGTAGAAACACAAGAACCTACTATCAATCAAGAGATAGTTGCAACACAAGAACCAACTAATCTTGAAAATAATCAAGAAGAGGGAGGTGGTAGTGATTCTGAGATAGATTCCCATGAGTATGAATACAAATCTGAATTTGAGGGTAACCCTTCTTGGGGTATTCACCCTGACTTTACTCAAGTTCTAAGATTTCCTAGAGATCCTGAATCAGAAGATGAATCTAATGATTATGAATGGGGAGTCACTCCAGAACTAGATGAGCTTATCACAGAGAAATATGTTGATGTTATTCACCAATATGCACCTCAACCCAATGTAAGTCTAGAGCGAAATGATGAGACTATCGAGTCTGATCCACCTATGGCTGAATTGGATTACCACAATGACATTGAGCCTATTCACGAATTGAATGTCTTAAGTTGTAATATCACCTTTGAACTTGAGCATCGGGTTAGGACCAATGATGATAGATCCATATCCGTAAACACTATCTCCCAATCTTTCTTCACTTTGACTATCCAATATCCAGAACTTATTGATCAAACCTCCACAAATCCAAGCCATGGTATTTATACCTTCCCAAATGACTATGCCTTTGCTTGCTACCTAAATGCAGTTGAGCCTATGAGGACTTCCATCAGTGAACCGAGTGTCAGCATGACCGAGTTAGACATCAAATATCTTAGTCAGAAAAATAAGAATAAGAATAAAAAGAAAAGGAGTTCTGAGGGTGAAAACCACTTTGTGGTAGTCTCAGAACCTACAAAAGTAAAAAAAAAAGACTTATCTGAAGGTGAATACCTCTCTAAGGTGCCTAAGGATGAGATATTTGATGTCCTTCTGAGTCATTTATAGGATAGATCTCCAGTTCTAATTGAGCCTACTCAATCTATCAATTTGGGTACAACAGAGGAACCACAATTGGTACATGTAGCACAATCATTATGAGAAGAAGATAAGAAAAAATTTACTACATTCCTAACAGAGAAAAAGATCAAATTTGCATGGAAATACTCAGATATGCCAGGGTTGGATCCTAATCTTATCATCCACCATTTATCTATAGCTCCTAATGTAAAAGCTGTCAAGCAAAAATTGCGAAAGATGCATCCTCATGTTGCACTCTTGGTAAAAGCTGAATTAGAGAAGCTCCTAAAAGCTGGATTCATTTGAGTTATTGACTATGTAAAGTGGATCTCTAATATTGTACCTATTTCTAAACCAAATGGTTCAATCAAAGTGTGCACAGACTTTAGAGATGTGAATAGAGCATGCCCTAAGGATGATTTTCCACTACCTAACATTGATATGATAGTGGACATGACTGCGGGTTTTGAGATGTATTCCTTAATGGATGGTTTCTCTGGATATAACCAAATAAAAATTGCCCCAGAGGATTAAGAGAAAATTGCTTTCACATGTGCATGGGGTACCTTCTATTGGAATGTCATGCCATTTGGGCTTAAAAATGCTAGTGCTACATATCAAAGAGAAATGACATCTATTTTCCACGACATGATGCATCGAACTATGGAAGATTATGTTGATGATACTTTAGCCAAATCTATGATTAGAACTGAACATCTAAAGGACTTGAGCATGATCCTAGACAGAATGGAAAAGTTTAGTCTTAGACTAAATCCTAAGAAGTGTGTTTTTGGTGTCACTTCTGGAAAACTCTTAGGATACATAGTTTCAAAGAAAGGCATTGAAGTTGATCCAGCTAAAGTAAAGGCTATAATGGAGATGCAACCCCTTAAGATTATCAATTAGATGAGGACATTGCAAGGAAGAGTTCAATCTATCAGAAGATTCATATCACAGCTAGCGGATATATCACAACCTTTTACAAAAACATTACATAAAGGTGTGACCTTTGCATGGAATGAAGAATGTGAGAACAACTTTAACCATATCAAGAAGTATCTATCAAATACGCCTATATTGATGCCTCCTATTCATGGAAAGCCATTGATCTTATATGTCTCCGCAACAGATACATCACTGGGGGCATTGCTAGCACAACACGATGAAGATAAAAAGGAAAGAGCTATATACTACATCAGTAGAACATATGTGGCATATGAAAAGAACTATTCAATGATTGAGAAAGCTTGTCTAGCTATGATCTTCACATCACAGAAACTAAGACACTACATGTTAGCGCATACCACTCAATTGGTAGCCAAGATTGATCCACTAAAGTACCTACTAAGAAAAGCTTCCCTTAAGGGTAGATTAGCTAAATGGGTCATGCTACTGAGTCAATTTGACATTGAATATGTTGAGAGAAAAGCTATAAAAGGATAGGTCATTGCTAATCAATTGGCTAAAGCACCATTGTTTGATGACACACCACTACAAATGGAATTTCTAGATTCCTCTATCATGCATCTTTCTTCTAGAGAATGGCAATTATTCTTTGATGGCTCCTATACACAGAATGGATCCGGAGTAGGCATATTGTTCATAACTCCTCAAGGATACTCAATCCCAAAAGCATTCAGATTAAATTTTCCTTGCACAAACAATATTGCAGAAAATGAAGCCCTTTTGAATGGTATGAAACTAGCAATTGAGTGGAGAGTGATAGAGCTACACATTCATGGAGACTCTCAACTTGTTATTCATCAAGTCAATGATGTGTACCAAACTAAAGATGAAAATCTCATTCCTTACAAGAGAATGGTAGATGATTTAAAGAAGTATTTCATATCTATCACATTTGAGCAAATTCCTAGAATGGAGAATAAGGCTACCGATGCAATGGCAACACTATCTACTTTATTACAGTAGCCTGAACATGAGCTACGCTACGAGTTCCTAGTGGAAGCACTATCTTATCCTACATATGATTCCCCCAAAACCCACATGATCTGCACTATTGTTGGTCATGATTCATCTAGATACAAAAACCTATTTTCCTATCTCCAAGACCAAATCATTCCCGATACCTTCAACTGCCATGAAAAGAGATACCTTATCCGAAATGCCTCCCGATATGTCATCATTGGTCACGATCTGTATAAATGAGGTTTAGATGGTACACTACTTAGATGTTTAGAATGGGAAGATTCTTAATGTGCGTTAGAGGAAGTCCATGATGGTATTTGTGGGTCACACTCGAACGGTTTAACACTAGCTCGAAAACTTATTAGGGCTGGGTACTATTGGCCTGAAATGGAGAAAGAGGCTATCATATTTGCTAAGAATTGTCAAAAGTGTCAAGTACATGGCAACCTAATTCATGCTCCAGGGAAAGATCTAATCCCCTTTACAACACAATGGCCTTTCCATCAATGGGCATTTGATCTTATCAGGATGATTCATCCTCATTCTTCTAATGGACATACCCATATAATCACAGCTACAAATTATTTTACAAAATGGGTAGAAGCAGTCCCTTTGACACAAGCCACTAGAAAGAAAATATCTATGTTCATATTGAACTATATCATATGTAGATATGGGATACCTCATTCCATAATCATAGATAACAGTGGACAATTCAAGAACAAAGACCTAGATGATCTATGTGCCAAATTCAAGATCACACAACATTGGTCTTCTATCTACTATCCTCAAGGGAATAGCCAAGCAGAGGCCTCTAACAAAAATCTATTGAAAATCTTGCACCAAACAATTAATAAAACAGGAAGAGACTGGCATCTCATGATCAATCCAGCTCTCTGGGCCTCCAGAACCAGTATCAAAACAAGTATTAGAACAAGTATCAGAACCAGTATCAGAACAAGTATTAGAATGCCCATTGGGGCTACACCTTTCGCTTTAGTTTATGGGTCTAAAGCGGTACTACCTATTGAGGTTGAAATCCCATCACTAAGAATCAGAATGCATGGTTCGGTAACTGATGATGACTACAGAGTGTCTAGGTTGCAATAACTTGAACTACTAGATGAGCGCAGACAAGAAGCGTATGATCATCTCAGAGTATATTAGAAGAGAATGTCCAGAGGCTACAACAAGAAAGTTAGACATAGAGAATTCCAGGTTGGTGATCTAGTCTTGAGAGAAAATCCTAAAAATCAATCACATCGAGAATGCAAGGGGAAGTTTGAACCCAACTGGCTGGGTCCCTTTGTAATCACTGCTACTTTTGGCTCTAGTGCCTATCAACTCTCAATGACTAAAGGAGAATAGCTCTGAGAACCAATCAACATTCTCCATCTGAAGAAATTCTATGCCTGAGGCATTCAATCTATGGTAAAATGTCCTGAAAAAATCTTAAAAATTTGAAAAAGTCCTAAAAAGCATGAACATCTTGGTGAAAACCTAGCAATAGGCGCCTTGATGATTCACAAAAAAATATCAAAAAAAATTGAAAAATATCAAAAATTGAAAAAATTGAAAAAAAATTGAAAAAAATGAAAAATACAAAAAAAAAATGAGAAAAAGAAAAAGTGCCTTGGTGAAAACTTGGAAATAGGTGCCTTGGTAGCAAAAATAGAATCTTTGCCAAGATGGTGAAAACCCAACAAACGGGCGCCACTTGTTTCAACACGCTCCATCTATCAGCGCAATCTTGGTGTTTCCCAGCTTTCAGTCTTGCTTTAGTTTGTACATATCTCCTAGTTTATTTTAGCTTTCCAATTTTCAATAAGTCGATCTGTACACCAATTAGCTCAAGCATTTGTATCCTATCAATGTTCAAACTTGGGGGCAATCAATGTCATATCCTATGGCCTCCAATGTATCTTAGGTGTGTCATATCCAGTCAGAGTCCTTTGAAGATTCATTTGAGTCAGTCAGTCAGTCAGTCTCATCTCTAGAAAGGATTTCACCTCAACAACAATGCAATCAAACATCAAACATCAAACTAAAAATAATCTATGCTTTTTACGTGCTTTTATCTCCTTGTATGCTTACTGATTCGCATTGAGATTTTTTCATATTGTGTCCCTTTGAGCTCTTTGATGATGTCTTTTATAGGATTTAGAGAGTGATGACTGGGGTCATAATCTTTTCTTTGTCTTCTGCTTGTATGTGAAAATCTAACAACTTTGGAAATTTTGGATTGAAATGGTGTCCGACTGTAAGAGCCTCTATCTTGAATTGGATGGCCATGCGTACCTCGACCATTGATACCTAGAAAATTCAAGGAAGTTTGATCTAACTATTATCTTTTTGAGTGATTTCTTTCTCCTATTGTGAAACGTGATCTTACCTAAGGATGTGAACGATAAAGGGTCACTACGGGTAATTCACAGTGGATTTAGAATGATCTCTTGATTGTTTGATGTGTTTGTAACGCAAGGCATATTCTGGTCATCACGACATTTATGTTTTGATGCTTATACAAATTGCTATATCAAATGGACATGATATTCAGGTCATCCTGGCATTTTTGCCTTGGTGTTTATATCTAATCTGACATTCCAAAAATAAAATCAATATTTATATATCTATGGTTGATTGACTAGTGGATGTTGTATTGATTCCTGTGCATACAAATCGATATTCATATGTTTATGGTTTCATAACTAGTGGGCATTGTATTGATTTATCCGGTTACCTAAAAGTTCAATGATGATAACAAATCGACACATGATCAGTGGCTAGGTCCTAGGTCTTATTTTGCATTTCATTTTGCATGTTTCTTTGCATTTTGTATGTTTGCATGATCTCACAATGGTTGGCTAAACTTCAATGCTTAAATGATTCTTCAAATTGCATCTTCAAATCTAACAAGAGCTAAATCTTACACGAAGGTTCCTCCAATGAAACAGTAAGTAGAATCCTTTTTCGGGATCAAAATCGAAATATGAGATCGTTTACTATGTCAAAATTGTGATTTAAAATTTTTGGGCCCAGGACGGTCTACTGCTTGCATATTCGACCTTCAATCATCACAGAAATCCAGAATTCAACTTAACTGATTATCTTACATCAAACTATCAAAATTTCAACTTGGTCAACCATGGTCAAAACTAGTCAAACTTGGTCTCCAGGACCTCCAAACAATGCAGAATGCATTTTCGAATGTGTATAACCACTTCTTAAATCAATTAACATGCTTCTAAACTATCAATGCTGACTTTTCTTGTTAGATTTCAATTTTAATCCCGAAAGGGGCATGGTATTGCATATCATTCAGAGTCTGTAATCTAATTTTGAAATCATATCTTTCCTCAGTAATCAAGACAACAACCACATCTAGTTGTTGATTCATCAAAAAGACCTCATCGCTTGGGGAAAATCAATCATCACTCGGGGCATATCAGATTCATCGAGATCCATATCAATCTGGTATTCTCTTAATCTTGTAAACTGTATCAGTTTTTTTGCAACTATCGGTTCAATTGTGTTATTTCCTTGGTTCTTCGATAACTGAAGGGTTCAGATGTGATACGTACGTGATTCTTCTAAGGACAATCAAGTTTGGAATCAGTCACTCACTTCTTCACAATCATAAGGTTTGGAATCAGGCGTTTTGAGGTTTTTGTTTCATTGGTTCATCACTGTTATAGTTAACATTATCTTTGGTCATTCGGGACCTATTATCCTCATATCAAATCTTTCAATCAGCTTATGTCTCATATCAATTATCAATTTCAAACATTAGTTTCATATCTCTATCAAACACAGACTGTCTTTGAACCACTGCGCTTCGCACAACAATTCAAAGAGGGGCAAAATGTAATACCCCAGAAATAGGCTATAGGTTCATTAATCTCCTACATTGACATATCGAATGAAATTGACATCAAAGTCCTAACCTAAGGCACATCTACACATCATCGAATCCTAATTGATTATTATAAATTCTGCATCGGGGAATATTCCTAGCAATATTCCTAATTATCATAATTATCTTTGATTTAATGATTATTTGGCGATAAATTCAATTTATCCTAAAGTTTGATTAATTGAATATTCTCAATATTTAATTAATTAAGTTTAATTCTGCCACTTAATTGTTTAATTGAAGTTAATTCTATTTATTCCTAAATTGTATTATTTAATTTTGACAATAAATCCAAAATCCTATGAATAATTGATTAAATTCTTATTTAATTAATTAAAGCAAGTTGTCAATTTTTAATAATATTGTTTTTGAATAAAAGTTTGAAAAATAATTGATTAACCCATAAATCAATTGTTTTATTTTTAAAATCAGTTAAGTTGGGAATAAATCACTTTATTATTAAATTAATTCATAAATAAAACATGCACAATCACAAAAGCAGACAACTATCAATTATCAATTAAATCTAAACTCTATTTTGAGTTAAACTCTGCTTTTGCATGTTTTTGTGAGTTAAATATCTTTTATTTAAAAATAACTCAAAAATCAACTTGAGTTATTTGAGTGATTTATGACTTTCTTCCCATGCACCTCCAAAGCCCTAGATTTCTATAAAATCAAGGCTCAGCTCTTCACAAATCATCCACAAGAATTACATAATCACACTGCTGAATTGGAGACTGAAGAATCATCTTTGTGAATCCAAGCTTTGTGAGATCAACATTGCATAGTTTTTCATATCATATTAGTTTTCATTTGTTAGATCATTTAGCATATCATAGCATATCAATTTTTACATATCATAGATTCATATCAGTTTTTCATCACAATTGCATAGAAAATTAAAAAAATAGATTAATTGCATTCATATTTCATATCAGTTTTGCATTCAAATCCTTCATTTAGGTGTCATCAAGGTCACTGATCTCGATAACAATCGGAGAACATCATACTCGCACCTATTAGAAGGCAATAAATCGCTTGGTTAGCTTAGCTTTCAATTCATTGCACAATTTCATTTTTGCTAACCTCTAATGTTTTACTAAAGTGTTGTGTCTATAGATCAGGTACAAAAATTACACACACAATCATGCATTAGGACCCCTATGAAGTCCCCATGACCCCTTTTAACACATTAGAACCCTCAAGTGTGTCCTATGAGGTCCTACGGCCCCTTCAAACACACTTGAGCATTCAAATGTGTCAAAAGGGGTCATGGGGACTTCCTAGGGGTCCTAGTATACCTTATCACGTGCTAGGACCCCTAGGAAGTCCCCATGACCCCTTTTGACACATTTGAACCCTCAATTGTGTCTTAAGGGGTCCTACAACCCCTTCAAACACACTTGAGCATTCAAATAAGTCAAAAGGGGTAATGGGGACCCCTAGGACCCCTTATGACACACTTAAGCATTCAAATATCTCAAAAGGGGTCATGGGGACTTCCTAGGGTTTCTAGTATGCCTTATCACATGTTAGGACCCTTAAGAAGTCTCCATGACCCCTATTAACACATTGGAATGCTCAAGTGTGTCCTAAGGGGTCCTATGACCCCTTCAGACACACTTGAACATTCAAATGTTTCAAAAGGGGTCATGGCGACTTCTTAGGGGTCCTAGTATGCCTTATCACATGTTAGGACCCCAAGGAAGTCTCCATGACCCCTTTTAACACATTGGAATACTCAAGTGTGTCCTAAGGGGTCCTACAAACCTTTTGAACACACTTGAGCATTCAAATGTGTCACAAGGGGTCATGGGGACTTTCGAGGGGTCCTAGTATGTGTGATAAGGCGTACTAGGACCCCTAGGAAGTCCCCATGACCCCTTTTGACACATTAGAACCCTCAAGTGTATCCTAAGGGGTCCTACGACCCCTTTAGACACACTTGAGGGTTCAAATGTGTCAAAAGGGGTCATAGGGACTTCATAGAGATCCTATTACACCTTATTGCGAGTTAGGACCCCTAGGAAGTCCCCATGACCCCTTTTGACATATTAGAACCATCAAGTGTGTCCTAAGGGGTTGTAGGACCCCTTAAGACACACTTGAGGGTTTGAATGTGTCAAAAGGGGTAATGGGGACTTCTTAGGGGTCCTAGTACACTTTATCACACGTTAGGACCCCTAGGAAGTCCCCATGACCCCTTTTGATACATTTGAACCCTCAAGTGTGTCCTAAGGGGTCCTACGACCCCTTCAGACACACTTGAGCATTCAAATGTGTCAAAAGGGGTCATGCAGACTTCTTAGGGGTCCTAGTACACCTTATCACATGTTAGGAGCTGTAAGAATTCTCCATGACCCCTTTTGACACATTGGAACCCTCAACTATGTCCTAAGGGGTCATAGAACCGCTCCGAACACACTTGAGCTATCCAATGTGTCAAAAGGGTTCATGGGGACTTCCTAGGGGTCCTAGCTTTCCTTATCACATGTTAGGACCCCTAGGAACTCCCCATGACCCCTTTTGACACATTAGAACCCTCAAGTGTGTCCTAAGGGGTTGCAGGACCCTTTAGGAAACACTTGAGGGTTCTAATGTATCAAAAGGGGTCATGGGGACTTCTTAGGGGTCCTAGTACGCCTTATCATATGTTAGGACCACTAGAAAGTCTCTATGACCCCTTTTGACACTTTTGAACCCTCAAGTGTGTCCTAAGGGGTCCTACGATAGCTTTAGACACACACTTGAGCATTCAAATGTGTCAAAAGGGGTCATGGGGACTTCTTAGGGGTCCTAGTATGCCTTATCACATGTTAGGACCTGTAGGAATTCCCCAGGACCCCTTTGGAAACATTAGAACCCTCAACTATGTCCTAAAGGGTCATAGGACCCCTTTAGACACATTTGAGCTATCAATGTGTCAAAAGGGTTCATGGGGACTTCCTAGGGGTCCTATTTGACTTTATCACATGTTAGGACCCCTAGGAAGTCCCCATGACCCCTTTTGACACATTAGAACCCTCAAGTGTGTCCCAAGGGTTCCTACGACCCCTTCGAACACACTTGAGCATTCAAATGTGTCAAAAGGGGTCATGGGGACTTACGAGGGGTCCTAGTACATGTGATAAGGCGTACTAGGACCCCTAGGAAGTCCCCATGACCCCTTTTGACACATTAGAACCCTCAAGTGTGTCCTAAGAGGTGACACACTTGAGGGTTCTAATGTGTCAAAAGGGGTCATGGGGACTTCATAGAGGGCCTAGTATGCCTTGTCACACGTTAGGCCCTTAGGAAGTCCCCATGACCCCTTTTGACACATTAGAACGCTCAAGTGTGTCCTAAGGGGTTGTAGGACCCCTTAGGACATACTTGAGGGTTCTAATGTGTCAAAAGAGGTCATGGGGACTTCTTAGGGGTCCTAGTACACCTTATCACGTGTTAGGACCCCTAGGAAGCCCACATGACCCCTTTTGACATATTTTAACTCTCAAGTGTGTCATAAGGGGTCCTACGACCCCTTCAGACACACTTGAGTATTCAAATGTGTCAAAAGGGGTCACGGGGAATTCTTAGGGGTCCTAGTACACCTTATCATAAGTTAGGACCCCTAGGAAGTCCCCATAACCCATTTTGACACATTGGAACCCTGAACTATTTCCTAAGGGGTCGTAGGACCCCTTCGGACACACTTGAGCTATCCAATGTGTCAAAAGGGTTCATGGGGACTTCCTAGGGGTCCTAGTTCACCTTATCACACGTTAGGACACCTAGGATGTCCCCATGACCCCTTTTGACACATTAGAACCCTCAAGTGTGTCCTGAAGGGTCCTATGACCCCTTCAGACACACTTGAGCATTCAAATGTATAAAAAGGGGTCATGGTGACTTCCTAGGGTCCTAGTATGACTTATCACATGTTAGGACCCCTAGGAAGTCCCCATGACCCCTTTTGACACATTCAAACTATCAATTGTGTCTTAAGGGGTCATAGGACCCCTTAGGACACACTTGAGGGTTCCAATGTGTCCAAAGGGGTCATGGGGACTTCTTAGGGGTCCTAGTATGCCGTATCATGCGTTAGGACCTCTAGGAAGTCCCCATGGCCTATTTTGACACATTAGAACCCTCAAGTGTGTCCTAAGGGGTCTCAAGTGTGTCCTAAGGGGTCATAGGACCCCTTAGGACACATTTGAGAGTTTTAATGTGTCAAAAGGGGTCATGGGGACTTCTTAGGGGTCCTAACATATGATAAGGTGTAGTAGGACCCCTAAGAAGTCCCCATGACCCCTTTTGACACATTGGAACCCTCAAGTGTGTTTGAAGGGGTCATGGGACTTCTTAGGACACACTTGAGGGTTCTAATATGTCAAAAGGGGTCATGGGGACTTCCTAGGGGTCCTAACGTGATATAAGGTGTACTAGGACCCCTAGGAACTCCCCATGACCCCTTTTGATCTATTGGAATGCTCAAGTGTGTTTGAAGGGGTCGTGCAAACCCTTAGGAAACACTTGAGGCTTCTAATGTGTTGAAAGAGTTGATGGGGACCTTCTAGGGGTCCTAGTACACCTTATCACATGTTAGGACCCCTAGGAAGTCCCCATGATCCCTTTTGACACATTGGAATCCTCATGTGTGTCCTAAGGCGTCCTACAACCCCTTCAGAAACACTTGAGGGTTCCAATGTGTCAAAAGGGGTCATGGGGACTTCTTAGGGGTCCTAGTACACCTTATCACGTGTTAGAACCCCTAGGAGGTCCCCATGACCCCTTTTGACACATTAGAACCATCAAGTGTGTCCTAAGGGGTCCTACAACCCCTTCGGACACACTTGAGGGTTCAAATGTGTCAAAAGGGTTCATGGGGACTTCATAGGGGTCCTAGTATGCCTTATCACGGGTTAGGGCCCCTAGGAAGTCCCCATGACCCCTTTTGACACATTAGAACCCTCAAGTGTGTCCTAAGGGATCCAAGTGATTTGTGATAAAATGAGTTAAAACCCTTTGAGAATCCTTTTGCTAGCTTCAGTTTGACCTTAGAAAGCCATGATGGATTATGGGAGGTAACCTTGCTGAAGGCTTGCTAAATCCTAAAATTTGGCTAAGTTTGGAATTTTTTGAAATCTCCCAAAATCTAGAATTTGCATCTTAACTCCTATGAAGCTGAAACCTATCTCAAACATCCTTGAATGCATTTAACTTGTATTTATACAAATATAAATTAAAGTATAAGAAATTAAATAAATCAAACTTATACTTAAATGTTATATTTGTATAAATCCTTGTAACTTGAAATTGGAAAAAGTGGGGCAATCCAAATTTCAAAATAGCCAGGCTTTTTTGGATATTCGATATTATCGGATATCTGAAAATATCAGATATCCAATATTATTGGATATCCTAAAATAGCAAATATCTAAAAATATCGGATATCCGATTGTATTGTAAGTTGAAATTGGAAAAAGTGGGTCAATTCAAATTTCAAAATAGGCGGGCTTTTTCGGATATCCGATTAGGCTTGGTATTTGCTTCGGCATGTGTACTAACACCTAGACCTACTAAAAAGTCAACACACTTTTTAGCGCTTTTTTGGATGAGTGAAAGGAGGATTTTTTCACATCACCACTTTTTGGCATACCATGATCCTGCACACACACACACACACACACACACACACACACATATATATATATGTATATATATATATGTATATGTGTATATATATATATATATATATACACATATACATACATACATATATATATATATATAGGTATATATATACATAGATATGTATATATGTACATATATATATGTATATATGTACATATATATATGTATATGTACATATATATGTATATGTACATATACATATATATATGTACATCTACATATATATATATATATATATATATATATATATGTATGTACATATATATATATGTATATGTATATGTATATGATATGTATATGTATATGTATATGTATATGTATATACACACACACACACACACACACATATATATAGGACAAATTATAAGGGATGCTATGTGAAAACTAGAATTGTATATGCACCTGACTTTGCTTCTGTTGGTAGGGAAGCGTGGTCAACCTCTAGCTTTTCCTATCTATAGTGGGGGGCCCCTACACTATCTTTAAAGGGGTGGGGTAGGGGGGAATCCCTATAGATAGTAGGGGGGCCCCTACCTTGGGTAGGGGGTTCCTACCCCCGACGGGATGGGTGGGCCCCTATATATATATATATGGTATATGTAGGATCGTGTATGCCAAAAAGTGGCGATGTGAAAAAATTCTCATTTTCACTTGTCCAAAAACACGCTAAAAAGTATGTTGACTTTTTAGTAGGCCTGGGTATCAATACACATGGCCAAAGCTAATTATAATGCACAAGCCTAATTGGGTATCTGATAAGAAATCAGATATCTAATTACAGATCGGATATTTAATTATCTCCTACCCAAATTTTTATTTTTCATTTGAAGTTTCAACATTTTCAATTTTCAACATTTTCATTTGAATACTATTTTCAATTTTGATTTTGATTTTTAATTTTTGTTTTAGATTTCATTTTTTATAATATTAATATTAAGATATTAGTATTAGTATTATATTAAATATATTAGTATTGTATAATAGTATAATAATATTATTATAATAGTATAATATTAGTATTATGTTATATTAATATTAGTATGATATTTAGTAATATAAATATTGTATTTATTTTTAATATTAATAAATTAGTATTATATTTATTATTATTTGTATATGTATTTTAGGGGAGAGAGATAGAGAGAGAGAGAGAGAGAGAGAGAGATTGATGTCCTAAGGGGTCATATGGGGTCCTGGGACACATTAATGTGTCCTAGGACCCCATATGAGCCCTTAAGACCCCTTAGAACCCCTAAGATGTATTTTTAAGGGTCCTAAAGGGTCTCGAGGGGCCATGAGGGGTCCTAGGACATAATAATGTGTCCTACGACCCCGTATGATCCCTTAGGACCCATAAAAATATATATTAGGGGTCATAAGGGCTCATAAGACACATTAATGTGTCATAGGACCCCTTACAACCCCTTGAGACCCTTTAGAATCCCTTACAATACATCTTAGGGGTCATAAGGGGTCATATGGGGTCCTATGACACATTAAGGTGTCCTAGGATCCCATATGACCTCTTAGGACTCCTATGAACACATCTTAGGAGTCTTAAGGGGTCTTAAGGGGTCTTAGTACCCCTTATGACCCCTTAGGACCCATAAGAATACATCCCAAGAGTGCTAAGGGGTCTTAAGGGGTCCTATGACACATTAATGTGTCCTAGGACCCCATATGACCCCTTAGAACCCATCAGGACCCATATGGTGTATTTGTAGGTGTTCTAAAGCATCCTAAGGGGTCATAAGGAATCTGACAACACATTAATGTGTCCTAGGACCCATTATGACATCTTAGGACCTCTAAGATGTATTGTTATGGGTCCTAAGTGGTTATAAGGGGTCATATAGGGTCCTAGGACACCTTAGGACCCATAAGTATGTATCTTAGGGGTCCTAAGAGGTCATAAAGGTTCTTAAGGGGTCCTAGGACCCCTTATTACCCCTTAGGACAACTTATGACACCTTAGGACTCCTAAAAAACATATCTTATTGGTCCTAAGGGGTCCTATGACACATTAATCTATCCTAGGACCCCATATGACCCCTAATATGTATTCATAGGTGTCCTAAAGGGTCCTAAGGGGTCATAAGTGGTCCTAGAAGACATTAATGTGTTTTAGGACCCCTTACAACTCTTTATGACCCCTTATGACCCATGAAAATACATATTAGGGGTCATAGGGGGTCATAAAGGGGTTATAAAGGGGTCTTAGGAGACATTAATGTGTCCTAGAACCCCTTATGAACCGTTAGGAGCCACCATATGTATTCTTATGGGTTGTAAGGGGTCCTAAGGGGTAATATGGGGTCTTAAAGTGTCTTATGACCCCTTATGATCCCTTAGGACCCCTTATGATACCTTAAGACCATTTAGGACCCATTAGAATATATTTTAGGGGTCCTAAGGGGTCTTAAGGGGTCCTAGGACCCCTTATGACCCCTAAGAATACATCTTAGGGGTTGTAAGGGGTGTTAAGAGGTCCTATGACACATTAATGTGTCCTAGGACCCCATATGACCCCTTAGGACCCAATATGAAACCTTAGGATCCTTTAGGACACCTAATACACACACACACACACACACACACACACAAAGAGAGAGAGAGAGAGATCCTAAGGGGTCATATGGGGTCCTAGGATAAAAAATATGTCCTATGACCCCATATGACCCCTTAATACCCCTTAAGACCCCTAAGATGTATTCTTAGGGGTCCAAAAGGGTCTTGAGGGGTCTTATGGGTCTTAGGACATAATAATGTTTCCTAGGACACCTTATAACCCCTCAGGACCCATTAGAATACATATTAGGGGTCCTAAGTGGTCATAAGTCACAGTAATGTGTCCTTGGACCCCTTATGACACTTTAGAACCCCTAATAATACATCTTAGGGGTCCTAAGGAGTCACATGGGGTCCTAGGACACATTAAAGTATCCTAGGACCCCATATGACCCCTATGAACACATCTTAGGGGTCATAAGGGGTCTTAATAGGTCCTAGTACCCCTTATGACCCATAATAATATATCCTATGGGTCCTAAGGGGTCATATTACACATTAATGTGTCATAGGACCCCATATGACCCCTTAGAACCCACTAGGACCACTAAGATGTATTATTCAAGGTTCAAAAGCATCCTAAGGGGTCATAAGGGGTCCTAAGACACATTAATGTGTCCTATGACCCCTTATGACCTCTTAAGACAATGTATGACACCTTTGGATCCCTAAAAAATATCTTATGGGTTCTAAAGGGTCTTAAGGGGTGTTAAGGAATCCTATGACCATTTAGGACCCATAAGAATATATTTTAGGGGTCCTAATGGGTCTTAAGGAGTCATATGGGGTCTTAATGAGTCCTAGGACCCATTATGATCCATTAGGACCCCTAATGACACTTTAGGACCCCTAAGAATACTTCTTAGGGGTCCTAAGGGGTCTTAAGGGGTCTTAGGACACATTAATGTATCCTAGGACCCCATATGACCCATTAGGACCCAATATGAAACCTTAGGACCCCTAAGAATATATTCAAAGAGAGAGAGAGAGAGATCCCCTAATGGGTCATATGGGGTCCTAGGACAAATTAATCTATCCTAGGACCCTATATGATCCCTCAAGACTCCTTAGGACTATTAAGATGTATTATTAGGGTTCCTAAAGGGTCTTGAGGGGTCATGAGGGGTCCTAGGATAGAATAATGTGTCTGATGACCCCTTAAGACCCATAATAATATATTTTAGGGATCCTAAGGGGTCCTAAGACATAGTAATGTGTCCTAGGAGCCCTTATGAACCCTTAGGACCTTTCAGAATATCTAAGAATACATCTTAGGGGTCCTAAGGGGTCATATGGGGTCCTAGGACACAATATGGTGTCATAGGACCCCATATGACCCTTAGGACATCTATGACCACATATTAGGGGTCCTAAGGGGTCATAAGGGGTCATAGTGTCCCTTATGACCCCTTATGACCCTTTAGGACCCATAATAATACATCCTATGTGCTCTAAGGGGTTTTAAGGGGTCCAATGACACATTAATGTGTCCTAGGACCCCATATGACCCCTAAGATGTTTTCCTAGGGGTTCTAAAGTGTCCTAAGGGGTCATAAGGGGTCCTAAGACACATTAATGTGTCCTAGGACCCCTTATGACCTCTTAGGACAACATATGGAGCCAAGGATATTTTGGTTATAACTATTTGGATATGAAACAACAAAGAATTAACTAATAACTAGTATTGAGCAACTTTTGAACCAACCAAAGGATATGGAAGCTAATTGGTTTGGAACCTATGAAGAAGTATATAAAAGAATGATTTAAAATGAGAATAAATCAAAAGAAGGAAGCAAAAATACTATGAAAAGACATAAATCAAATATAATACCAAAAAATTATGCCAAAAGAAATAACAAGATGGCTAAATGGAGACAAGCTACCGAAAATGAAGTTGCAGAAGAATTGCCACTAGAAAAGAGTCCAAGATCTAGGACAACACAAGCTACACCAAGGAGAAATACAAGAAGTCAATCAAGAATAAAAGGAAGCATAAGAACTGGAAGAAAGAAAAATAAACCTACACCAGCGCTAGAACTAGAACCATCAAAAGTAAGAATTCCAAGAATACCTACAGATATAGCAAACAAAATAAGAGAGTATGGCAATATCAGAAATATACATGAATTCAAATACATGACATGGTTAGAAGAAGACAAGAAAATTGTAGAAGATGCATTGATATTTCACTTTCATAGGTTCTTAAGATTCCCAAGAAACTTAAGACAAATTATTCCTAAGGAGCTACTTGACAAAATCAACATAAGATGGGATGAAGCTGGAGAATAGGAAAGACAAAGCAGAGAAAGAACTTTCATACTTTCAAGGCCAGAAAAAAAAATGTTGAAGAGATTGATCAACTGATGAAGAAAAATGAAAGTAAACTTTCTAAAAAGAATAGGACAATGAAGATACTGGTAGGATTATAGAATAAAGTTTAAGTGGAAGGACTGAAAATGTGGAAAACAATTTTTCATACTGAATTACCAGAAGTGCAAGAATAAAAAATTGGTCAAATATTAGAACAAGAAGAAAACATAGATTTGACAAGTGAAGATAGCCTGATAATATTTGAAGAAGGACAAGCGAGTCAACCAATTGAGATATAAGATGAATCAGAGGATGACACAAGTAATGAAGAAGTTGAACAGTTTGAGGAACAACAAATGTCAAAAGTTACAATTGCATACATTAAAATAGTATAGGTAACACACACTACTAATATGGTACCTACTATTGGTGAGATATTAGAAGAAGAAATAATTAAGGAACAAATAATAAATTTGGATAATGAAGAGATAATAGAATCTGAGGAAGTACAAATTGCAAGGACATTGCAAAATATGACAATGATAAAAACAACAAACCTATAGAGGAAATAAAATTCAGAATCTGAAGAGGAAGAAGAAGACTTAGATGAAAGACCTAAATTTGAAATATTGCAGAGAGATCCTAAAATGATGCATTATGAGGAACACATGTTATATGTTGAAAAAATCCAAGAGAGAACATTTTTCGAAAGACAAATGAAGGATAAGAAAAGGGAAAAGATTATGCAAAAAACAATCAAAACATTTTCACGCTTACTATCATAAATTATAGTGGATAAAGAAGAATCAAGTTTAGAACAGATGAAAACCTATGTGAATATGATAAGAGATGATCAAAAAGTAAAAGAAAAAATAGAAGCAAAGATACAGTAGAATATATATATTTGTAGAAGAGAGGACAAGCTAGCAAAAGTAACAAGGACACTATTAGAGAAACTTAAAAATCTAAAGGAATTAATGACTAAAGCAACACAAATGTACATGGAACTATATGAGAAAGGTAATATAGTAAATAAGTAATCATGCTTAATAGCTATCAATATGGATTTAATACAAAAACATATACAAATTTTTTTTAATTTACTAGGTACAATAGAAAAGAAGGATGACGAAGATAGTACTGATAGAGTAATAAGAATCAAAGGACAAATCTATGCCTTAAATAACTTTCCGATGTGATGAAGTACAATATTTAAATTATCAAGAACTAACACATAAATATTCTAACAAAAGCAAAATTTAGTTGACACCCAAAGGACATAGTTTTGTTTTCACCTTTGGCATTTCCATCAAAGGAGGATAGAATTGTTATAAGTAGTAGTTGTCGTTGCACCAAAAGATCAACCTGTTAATGCCTGATACAACCACTAGACTTATAGAAGATGCAAGAGGCTGTTAAACCATGTCATGAACCCTAATGGGAGTGTTGACCATTGTGCCAACAATCTGCCCCTTAGTGTTACCCAAGGGGATTTGAGCTTGTGACCAAGCTCTGATACCACTTGTTACAAGTAGTAGTTGTCGTTGCACCAAAAGATCAACCTGTTAATGCTTGATACAACCACTAGACTTATAGAAGACACAAGAGGTTGTTAAACCATGTCATGAACCCCGAGGGGAGTGGTGACCATTCTACCAACAAGAATGTCAAGGAGAAAGACATGGAGTGAGAAAAGGAATAGAATATCTAAGGGGGAGAGATATAGAATGCCGAAGTATGAATAGAAAGGTTTTTCCATCAATGCCAAAGGGGGAGATTTTTACTTGACAAAATCCTCAACATGAAACTACCAGACACTCAATGATGATTTTACTAAGGTTGTCATTATAGGAAAACAACATTTTGTATGTACATAAAGTAAGGAAAGAATTATCAACATAAGATACTATTGAAAAGTGCTATCGACATAAAGAGAGTATTATCAACATAAAGGAAGAGTTATCAAAAAGCATTAGCGGGGAAAAGAAAAGAAAAGAAAAGGTTACAAATGAGGACAAAATAAAATTAGAAGAATGGTTTATGGAAGATTGTGGAACCCTAATTAGGTCAATCAATTATAAGAAGAGATATAAGACAAAGAGAAAGTAGAGTGATGTGATGATAATGGTGAAAGAGAGAACAATTGGAGATACAAGTTGCAAAGAGAAGTGTAAGGATTAGAGATCATAATAGAGGAAGAGCAGAAGAGGATCTGGCAATCTTTTGGAGAAAGCATCTACAAGTATAATTTCTTGTTGATTTATTCATAATAGTTTAGCGAAAATATTGTGAAATCTCTTAGCCGAATAATCTCTAACAGAACTTAGAAGTTCTATCTTGGAACTTATTGTAAATACTTTAACCGGGTGAACATTGTATAAGTGGGATAAAATATCTTAACATAGTAGTCTTTAACTAGAATTTCAATACTCCTAATAGGGTATTAGACACTCCTAACATGGCGAAGTCATTCAAAAGATGAAATTTATGTAAGCTCTTAACCGAGCATCTTATTATTGCAATGATAAGTTGTGGGTATCATCCCCACCACAATTTTTCCCTCTGACCAAGGGTTTTTTGTGACACCAAAATATTTTGTTAAGTGTTTGAATGTTTATGAGTTGTATGTTTGATTTACATGTTATTGGTTATCATTTAGACAATACTAAAGCTATCAATGGTATAAGTAATTTATTGATTATCAGTTTATGCTTAAAAAGTTAAATAAGTGTGAAATCTCTGTGGTACTGAGTCACCCCCCTCTTAATACCTTACCTTGTACTTTCCAACAATTAATGTGTCCTAGGATCCCATATGACCCCTTAGAACCCATTAGGACCCTTAATATGTATTCTTTGGGGTTCTAAAATATCCTTGTAATCACCCAAAATTGGGCTAATAGAACCAAAGACCTATTTTCCCTAATTCAGAGTAATCTCCTGATTATGTTAATTTGATTCTTGATTATTAACATAATTCAATAAAATTCATAAAATTCATAAATCAAGCATTTTATCATCATTAATTGATAAAAAACTAAGCCTAATTAATTAAATCAATCCCATTAAATGCATGGCTAAAGTAATTAATTAAAACAAAATAATAAAAGGCTCAAAATTACATGTCACCTCTCAAGGGATAACAAGGAAAAAATCAAACAATGAGAGGAGAGTCACATGAATCAATTCACATGGATCAAGGAAGGATGCCTCTCAACCACTCTTCTCCAATTGCATCCCAACCGTCAAATTTAATGAAGTTCTATAAATGAAGAATTTTAAACTCACAACATAATAGATTAATTGCATTCATATCTACATGTTGCTAATTTGAATTCATAGCTAATTAGTTCACATCTCATTTCATATCTTAATTTTTAAAGAATTAATAGCTTTCTTGAATCTTTCATGTTTCTTAGTTTAATGCATTTGAATCTCTCATTCTAGTAGTGAATTGTCACTGTTTAGAGTCTAGGCTGAGAGGCAATTAGATTTTAATAATAGTCTTGCTAGTTAGAGAGCAATATGAAGAATTTGTTAGTATGTTTGATCTTTCATTTTATTTATTTTCTAACAATCTAATATCTTATTGAAAAGTTGTGTTGTAGGATAACAGGTACAATAATTTACACACACATTTATGGTGTCCACCATGGGGCCTAGTCTTAGATTTTTGCATTTCTAACTCAATTTTTTCGTTGTCTAATAGAGCCAGGTCACATTTTGGGCTTTGTGTCACATTTGGGAAGAAGGATCACACCGAGGTTTCCTGAATCACATCTGGTCAGGATCGCATCTGGTGAGCTTTGTATCACATTTGGGATCTTGAATCACATTTGGTTAATATTGAATCACATCTGGTTATTGATCGTATTTGGGAGTAAAATAGGATCGCATTCAATTACCTTATTTGAAAATTTTATATTTCTAACGACTAATGGGTGAATGTTGTGATTCTGGTTGATCTTTACATCCTAATAGTGGTTTGTAGGATGAATTGTCAAAGAAAAACAACAAGCAAACTACTAATGAATTATTTTGTAGGTTTCCTAATGGAATCAACCAAAATGCCATGCTTATCTCTATTTGATTTATTAGGAATTTAATCACAATTTGAGGTCAATTTTCAATCTAATCAGAGGATTATGCTCTTTTCCCTTTGGGAAAATCAGACACTCAAAAGTTAGATTGGGATTTGAGGTCAAATTGGAGTAAATTTACATTTAATATTGCATGATATGTTTGATAGGAGAAAAAAACATGGAAAGGAAAGTGTTTTCTTCTCCTTAATGAAGAATTCGAAATCTAGACTCCTAAGCTTTCAATCCTCTTTACTTTCTTTCTATCAACTTTAGAGGGTCTACCGGTTGAGGCAAAATCTCTTGGGAATGACCTAAGTGAGGACAGGTATAAGCCAACCCTTCCACCTCACTATAATAAAGAATCTTCCTTGAGATGAAAATATCAAAAGACTTAGTCAATTTTATCCTTGGAACTTTGATTTGACCATTTCCATGGACATGCTTGGATTTTGTGTAGACCGAAGCCACTTAAATCTTGCTTGCAAGACTACACACATTTGAGTACTCATAGGGCTATAGGCCTCAATCTCGCTTGTGGGACTATGGGAGATGATTATGAAAAAGTGCTTTTACTAAGAACCCTAAGTTAGAAACCACCCAGATTAGCCCTGAAAGGTTGGTAATGCTTGTGTAATGTAAATAGTAATTTCCCCAATAAGTTCATCATATCGAGCCCTAATAGATGTTACTACTAGGCTAATATGGCCTCCAACATCCATTGCCTTTTTTTGTAATTTCATATTCTGAGGATTCTTTGAGTGTGTCCCTAAGATAATGAACAAGTATTTCCAATCTATGCCAAGTTATAGGGAAAAGTAGGTGTATTTTTTGGTCTTAAAACAAAGCTTCTTGATGTGTTTGAATTGAAATCCAAGATAAAAACCATGAATGAACAAATCACATACATTTTCAAGCACTCAAACTCCTTGGAATTAGATAGAGAAATCTCAAAATTTTGCAAAATTGACAAATTTTTTGTCAGACCAGACATCAGAAGGTTGTATTTGGTTTCCTATGTCACATCTCGCATTACAGGTTGCATATGGTAATTTCAAAGTTGCATATGATATACCTTGAGTCGCATTTGGATTAGGGGTCACATTCAGGGTTTCCTGGATCACATTTGGTAACCATTAATGCAAGTCACATCTAGAGGGTCACATTTGGGATAGAGAGCACTTTCGCACATCCTAGAACCCTAATTTTTAGATTTTTGAGTACCCTTTTGAGTCTTTTGTCAGTTACTATCATCTTAAATAGTGAACTTGCAAATTTGAGAAGGTCAATTCTTGAATGTACCTCACTTACCTATTTTTTCTTTATTCACATTTTTAAAGTTGTATAGTCCTATTCATATCAGAACTAATCAATTCCTAGCTCACAAATAGGTAATTCTAACCCTTAGAGATTGGAGCTCTTAAAACATCACAATCCTTTTGCACTTGGCTCCCAGCTCACGAACAAGGCAGTTCCCCCCTTTGATGTTGGATCCTATCACATTTTCAAACCCACACTTGAAACCTTGGACATACACACTTGGAAATATTTTAGACCCATTTTCATATCAAGACATTCAAACAATTACCTAATCAAGATTTCATGGTTAATACAAGACATAAGTATTATCATCTTGAATGAAATTCATTTTCAAACAAAGTTCCATTGTTGACTTTTGAACAAGGAGAAACATCAAGAATTAATCCTTTATTTGGAGCTACTCCTATTACTACAGATACAATGACTCCTAATACTACCAACATGTCGAATCAAAATGATTTCAATTGGGAAGAATGAAATAATGATTGAAATGACTAAGAAGAACAAGTTAATCAAGAGGAAGATGAAAATGAAAGAGCCCACTATGATTTTGATTGTGATGAAGATCCCATTGAAAAGGAATATCAAAGAGCCATGAAAATAAAAATATTCCAAAAGATACTCGAAAGAACATTGGATGGAACAAGGAAAAATACTTCTTGAATCTAGCATCATAAGGAGTGAAGCTACCTAAGGACTATGATGTCAACTAACTCAATAAAAAATAGGATCTCACTCATATACCTATCCTAATGCAATAATTACTTGCTTTGAAAGTGAAGATACAAGACTTGAAGAAATAAAATGACAAACCCACAAATCAATATTCATTGGAACATAATTGTCCTTTCCCTTTTGATAAGGGTATAAAAATGATATCATTTCCACAACATGTCACATTTCTAAATACAATAAATATATCGACAACTTGGATCCTCAAGACCATGTGAGGGATTTTTGCACATTGAGCATGGAATTTATGCATGAACAAACTTACTTGATGAGGTTGTTTCCAAGAAGTTTGGGTGGACAAGCAATCAACTAGTTTTCTAAACTACCCATAGCCATTAATACATTTAAGGAACTAGTTGAGAAGTTCATTCAACAATACTCATACAACATACAACATATGGTGACCATGTTGAATTTATGAAATTTGAAGAAAAAAAATGGAGAACCATTCCTAACATTCCTACAACGATGGAGAAATATCTTCACAAGATACTCGCGACGAATACTAGAGTCTAAAGATGGATATCTCCATCAACAATTTGGTGTCTAAAATGAAATTTCCCATACAAATCCAAGGTCCACAAAGTTTTAACAAGATGATAGATAGTGCAATTAAGATCAAAGAAGTCTTGGTTAAGAAAGGATAAATCACTATATACAAAGAGAATAAAGACAAGTACTATTCTAATAACAATAAGGATAAGTAGAAATATGAGAATAAAATAATAATGTGGTTAAAGATGGAATTGTAGATTATTCTAATAAAATACCAAAACCATAGGTGTTCAATCTTTCTACAAGTCTACAAGCTAGTAAAAGCTCAAATATGACAGTGACACCAACGACCACTAAAATTTTGAATAAATCCAATAATCGGAATGAGCCTTGGTTATCAAGATCTAAGCCAACATTTAAACCCTTGGGAGACACACTAGAGGTGGTCTTGAAGTCACTTTTGGATAATAATATTATTATAATCCCTAATTCAAAACCATGGGAACCAGAAGTAAAACCAAAGTGGTGGAACAATAATGATTACTGTATTTTTCATTGCAATAAAGGACATAAAACCAATAACTGCATGAAGCTAAAACATGTCATTCAGGACCTAATTGAAGAAGGAAAAGTTAAAGTGGATGGACATCATACTAATAATGATCACAAAGCATTTCAAACTCCACTGCCTAATTATGGAAAATGTGAATCATTTAAAAGCATTAAAATCAATTACACCTACACTGATAATGACAATGTGATTCATATGGTGGAACCTTGCAAACAATCCATCAATGCGATTACTCTTAAAGGAGTACAAGATAAGACTAAATCCTCCAATGTTGTGATGAGGAGTCAAGCTAAGCTCTCCCTTAAAGGAGCTTTTACATCAAACCCACTTGCTATAACAACAATTCCTTAACAACTGGAATTACCTTCAAAGTTTAATCTAGTAGATTAGTTGAAGCATACACCATCTCAAATTTCCATTTTGGAGCTATTGAAAATCTCTCCAGTCCATTGAGAGATTCTTGACCAAGCCCCGCTTACTACTAATGTACCTAAGGACTTAGATGTAGATAGATTCCAAACTATAATTGGTCATATAAAATCCCCACACTACTTGTCTTTCTCTAAGGAAGATGATAAGTCCTTGAACCATCTGAATAATTAAGCTCTACATCTAGAGGTATTAATTCATAATCATCAAGTCAAACGTGTCTTGATAGATGTAGGTGCTGGTTTGAATATATGTACATATAATATGGTTAAGAAATTGGGGTTTTCTGAGCATGTAATTTATCCAAGGATAAAGATAACTATCCAAGCCTATGATGAAGAAGAAAGATCCTCTAAAGGATTGGTTGTCTTACCCATCAGAGTGGGACTAGTGGAAAAAGATATAATATGTCAAGTTCTAGAGCTACCACTTGCTTACAATATTCTTCTTGGAAGGCCATGGATTCATACAATGCAAGTGGTACATTCTACTTATCATCAATGCATACAATCCCTCACAATGGAGTAGAGGTAACCAAGATGATAAGTCCTTGAACCATCTGAATAATTAAGCCCTACATCTAAAGGTATTAATTCATAATCACTGAGTCAAACGTGTCTTGATAGATGTAGGTGCTGGTTTGAATATATGTACATATAATATGTTTAAGAAATTAGGGTTTTCTAAGCATGCAATTTATCCAAGGAGAATGATAACCATCAAAGCCTATGATGAAGAAGAAAGATCCTCTAAAGGATTGGTTGTCTTACCCATTAGAGTGGGACTAGTGGAAAAAGATGTAATATGTCAAGCTCTAGACCTGCCACTTGCTTACAATATTCTTCTTGGAAGGCCATGGATTCATACAATGCAAGTGGTAACTTCTACTTATCATCAATTCATACAATTCCCTCACAATGGAGTAGAGGTAACCATTCCAATTAATACAACCTATCCTTGCAATAGTCTCAAGAAAATGGATAGTGTGATTCCACATAACAAGGAAGGTGCTAACAAAGCAGAAACTTGTAAAGAAATGGTCCTAGGAAGTTTTGCAAAGAAAGTTAATATTCAAGAAACAAGAATGGGAGAATACAAAATAAATTTCTTGATATCTATGATGGATTTACCATTATCTCCCAAATCTTGAGGAAAACCTTCATCCACAATCATGGCTTCCAAGGGTAATACTTTGACAATTCATGAAGGAACATGGATGGTAAAATAAAAGGTCGCTCTTGAAGAAGAAAATGAAGAAAAAGCCATCCTACAATGGCTATAAAAAGAAGATGAACATGATGGGAATATCAAAAATGTGGAGATAGCACCTAAAAAGTATGGAAAAGGTTATGACATCATGAAACAAATGGGCTATAAAGGGAAAGGACCATTGGGTTAAAAAAAAAAAGACTTATAGAACCAATGCACATGGATTTTATAAATCCTAGAGATAAAACCAGAGTAGGTTTCAAAGAAATGACATCTCATCCCATAGTTGAAGATGGTAGAGTATTTGATAGATCAGGTGATTCAGGTGATGAAGAATAAATAGAAGGACAACCAATTTCCTATGAGAGGTTACTACTCTTGCAAGGAGATCCATTGTCAGAATTTAACACCAATACAAGACCTGAACAAGAATTAGAAGAAGAGCCAGAAGAACAAAAACAACAAAGGAATCCTAACTGGGGGCAGTTGGTTACTATCACTCATGTTCTTGCCATGACTCATTTTGAAGAATAACAAGATATAAAATCTTTACAAGAAAGATAGAATCAAGAAGAAGAAATCAATGTTGATGAAGAAGAGGAAGTACCAATGACTATTTCTCAATTCTTGGCAGTCTCAAATGATAGTCAAGTTGATTCACATGAGTATGAATGAGATATACTCTCTGATGCCACAATGGACATAGAGGTAGATGCGATACACAAATACACTCCTAGAGTTCAAATTGAAGAAGGAGAAAGTTATAATGCTAGGCAACTAGGGTTAAATTCACATAACACTTACGTGAACTCCAATAATAACGATAATGAATTTAATAAATTAATGATTCTTTGGAAGAAAAATTCATAGAAATCATCTTACAAGTTAATAACATTGATAATAATGTGGTGTTGTCTCTCGAACCCCATGAATATTTTCCCTTAATGCATCTACATCCACATACCTACTATCCTTTGATAATGACTATACTCTAGCTTGTTACCTAAATGATTTTGATCCCTTTACCTCTTCCACTAGTGCAAGGAGCATAAACATGACTGAGGGGGATATCAAGTTTCTCAGTCTACAAATGAAAAAAAAAATCTGATGGTGAAAACCATGTTGTGGCAGTATCAGATTCAAAAATAGTAAAAGAAAAGACATATCCAATGGTGAAAACCTCTTATAGGTGCCAAAGGATGAGAACCTTGATATTCTTCCAGATCATTTTCAAGAGAGATATTCAGTATTAATTGAGCTGACACAACCTATCAATCTTGGAACAACAAAAGCTCCACAAATGATTCACATTGCTCAATCTCTGTCAAAAGAAGAAAAGCTACAATTCACCAATTTTGTCAAGGAAAAGAAGATCAACTTTTCTTGGTCTTATTCAGACATATCAGGGCTAGATAATGACCTAATAATGCATCATTTATCCATTTTTCTTGAAGTGAAGCCCACCAAACAAAAATTGAGAAAGATGAATCCACATGTACCATTGTTAGTCAAAGAAGAGCTAGAGAAATTGTTGAAAGCATGATTCATAAGTGTTATTGACTACACTCAATGGATATCAAATATAGTTCCTATCTCCAAAGTGGATAAATATATAAGGGTTTGCAAAGATTTCAGAGACCTAAACAAAGATTTTCCAAAGGATGATTTTTCACTCCCTAATATATATGTGATTGTGGATCTTATTGTGGGATATGAGATGTATTTATTAATGGATGGGTTCTTAGGATACAAACAAATAAAGATCATGCTTGAAGACCAAGAGACTACCACATTTACATGTGCATGGGGAACATATTGCTGGAACATAATTCCATTTGGGCTAAAAAATGTTGGTGAAAAATACCAAAGGGTGATGAAAACAATATTCCATGATATAATGCATAGAAATATGGAGGATTATGTTGATGACACAATAAAAAAAATGAAAATGAGAACAACACATATAGAGGACCTAAGAAGAATATTTGATAGAATGAAAAAATTTCAACTAAGGCTAAACCCTAAGAAGTGTGCATTTGGGGTATCATCAGGAAAATTGCTAGGATTCGTAGTTTCAGAAAAAGGAATTGAAGTTGATCCAAAAAAGGAAAAAGAAATCCTTGAAATGCAACTGCCTAGGGATATCATTTAGATGAGGACACTACAAGGTAATTTGCAATCCACAAGGAGATTCATATCACTGTTAGTGGATAAATCTCAACCTTTCACGAAGATGATGCACAAAGGAGTCACATTCACATGGGATGAACAATGCGAGAATAAATTTTCTCAAGTTAAGCAATATTTGGTGAATCCTCCAATCTTGATGGCTCTGATACATGGAAAATTTCTTCTACTATACATATCAACAACAAACACATCATTAGGAGTGTTTCTACCACAAGAGGATGAAGCTAAGAAAGAAAGGGCTATATATTATATCAGAAGGACTTTGGTTTCTTATGAGTTAAATTACTCAATGATTGAAAAGACATGCTTAGAAGTAGTATTCTCATCTCAGGCACTAAGGCACTACATGTTGGCACATAAGGTGAAGCTAGTCACCAAGATAGATCCACTTAAGTACCTGTTGAGTAAGGCAACATTGACAAGATGACTAGCAAAATGGGTCTTAGTATTAAGTGAGTTTGATATTGAGTATGTTGATAGAAAATATATCAAGGGACAAGTGATAGCTGACCAACTTGTTGAAGCACCATTGGAAGATGAAAAACCATTTCATATAGAGTTCCCTAATGAATAAATCATGCACCTAAAAAAACATCCATGGAAGATGTATTTTGATGGCTCCTTTACACAACAAGGATCAGGAGATGGATGTTTGTTTATTACTCCACAAGGGTACAAGATACCAAAGGCATATAAGATGATATTTCCATGCAAAAATAACATAGTGGAATATGAAGCCCTAGTGAATGGATTAAAGCTAGCAATAGAATGGAAGATCATTTAGTTACATATCTATGGAGATTCATAAATTATTATTAATCAAGTCAATAATTACTACCGGACAAAGGATGATAAGCTAATTCCCTATAAGATAATGGTGGATTATCTAAAGATGTATTTTTTATTTATCACATTTGAACAAATCCCAAGGTTAGAGAATAGAGTTGCATATGCGATGGCTACTTTAGCATCCGTGTTACAACTAGAAGAAAATTAGTTTCTCTATGGATTCTTGGTGGAAGAACTTCCTTTTCCAACCTATGACTCACCTAATTTCCAAATAATATGCACTATTGAAACTCAAGTCCTATCTAGATATGCTCATATCTATTCCTATCTAAAAGACCAAACCTTCCTTGAAACATTATTTGAGAAATGAAAAAAGATGCCTCATAAGAGTAGCATCATGTTATTTAATCATTGCTAACAAATTTTATAGATGTGATCTAGATAGTACACTACTTAGATGTTTAGAAAATGAAGAGTAAAGTCATGAATTAAAGGAAGTACATAAAGGTGTGTGTGGATCTCACTCAAATGAATTTTCATTAGCTAAGAAACTCTTAAGAGTGGGATACTACTATCCTACAATGGAAAAAGATGAAATTCAATATACTAAAACATGCAAGAAATGCCAAGTCCATGGCAACCTGATACATGCTCCAACTAGGGAGTTAATTCTATTTATTACACATTTGCCATTTCAACAATGGGCTTTTGATTTAGTAGGGAAGATTTACCCAAACTCATCCAATGGACACAAGTATATCATTACAACAACTGAATACTTTACAAAATGGGTGGAATTTATACCACTAGCCAATGCTACAGGAAAGAAAATTTCAATGTTTATCCTAAACTACATCATTTTTAGGTATGGGATACCCTCATCAATTGTGAATGACAATGGGGGTCAATTCAAAAATAAAGACATGGATGACCCATGTCTGAAATTCAAAATCACTCATCACTATTCCTTGATCTATTACCCTCAAGGTAACAGACAGGTTGAAGCATCAAATAAAACAATCTTGAAGATCTTGCATAGAACAATGAATATATCAAGAAGAGACTAACATTTGTAGATAAATCCAACATTATGGGCATATCGCACCAACATCAAAACAACAATCGGAGGAACTCCTTTTGCACTGGTATATGGATCTGAAGTGGTATTTCCAATTGAAGTAGAGATTCCATCACTAGGGGTATCATTGAAAAATCTAGTCACTAATGAGGAATACAAAATATTTCAATTACAAGAGCTAGAATTGTTAGATGAGTGCACATAATAGGTGTTTGATCATCTTAAAGTATACCAAAAGAGGATATCAAGAGGTTACAAAAAGAAAGTAAAGCCTCGAGCATTTTAGGTAGGAGACCTAGTTTTAAGAGAAAATCCAAAGAATGAACAACATTAAGAGCAAAAGGAAAAGTTTGAACCCAACTGGCTGGGTCCTTTTGTTATCACAATTTTATTTAGATCAGGAGCCTATCAATTGGCTACACTTGAGGGAGATGTCCTACTGGATCCAATAAACACTCTCCACCTGAAAAGGTTTTATGCCTATCATTCTTGAGGTAGAACCTATACAACAAAAAGCGTTCCTTAAGAAATACAAAAAAAGTGAAAAGAGTTCTTGAAGAAATACAAAAAAAGTGAAAATATTTCTTGAAGAAATACAAAAAAAGAGTTCTTGAAAAAAATAAAAAACAATGGAAAAATTCCTAACAAATGACCATCTTAATGAAAACTTGGCAAATAGGCGCCTTGGTGAGTCAAAGAAAAAAATTAGAAAAAAGAAAATGTACAAAAAAATTGAAAAAGAGAAATAGTATCTTGGTGAAAACCTGGTAAACAAGCACCATGATAGCAAAAATAAAACATTTTGTGCAAGTGGTGAAAACCTTGTAAATAGGCGCTACTTGTAATCAACGCTCTATCTATCAATACAACACTTGAATGGTTGGCCAATTTAAAAACAAATTCTCCTAAGAATGGAATCTATCTATATCAAAGTCCTAGGAAAATCATCTTCTCTAGGGGTAAATGGTCATGGTCATGTATGTCATGAGGTCACCTAGTCTCTATTAGGACTCTTTGCTAGGGTATCGGTCATCCCTAGTCTGTAATTGACAATAAACTACACAACCAAAGGTATTTCTTAATGCCACCAACCCTAAAACAACAACAATATTTCTTAATACTTGGACCTAAAAAGTATTCCTAAACAATAATTCATGGAGATAAGAGTGTTCCTAAACACTATCACTAAATAGGTGAGACATTTAAATATGAGAGACAATAAAAAGAAATATCTATGATAGATAATGTTTTCTAAAAGTGTTTGCAAACTAAATAAATGTGTCTCCTAAATACTACACAATAACAATTAAATATTTGTGAATGATGGATCATGTATTCCTAGACCTATCTCAATGATGTCTATGGACTAGAGAAACTTAAATGAAGGAATCATGAATTTTTCTTAGTTTTCTATGAATTATTATCAATTTTTTATTGTTATGTTCCTTGAGTGACTTGACGATGTCTAAAAATGACTAGAGAAACAAAGACTAGGGGCATAACATTTTCTTTGTCTTCTTCTTGTGGTAATAAATCTTATGATCTAAGGTGATTATATGGAATGGGTGTCTATGATAAGTTCCTCCATCAAAATTGGAACACCATGTGTACCTTGACCTATTTCATATGAAAGATTTAGCGAGGTTGGATTTGTTTCCTCGTATGTTTGACATAAAAATGAAATGAAACAACTTCCTAGTAATGTGCATAAAAATGAGACTACACCCAAGGATATGAATAAATAAAAGGTCATTGTGAGTATATACATAAATGTTGCACAAGAACATAAAAAGTTTATATTAATAGGAAGAAACTGAAAAAATATTATAGCCTATATACTTTAGTGCTTAGGTTCACTTTCAACATAACGTATAAAAGGAAAGTATTCATATTTCATGATTGCCAAATATATTAGTGAAAATTGTACTAACCTATGAGGTCCCAACTACAAACGCTCTATAATGATAATATACTCATCTTGAATAAACAGTGACTATCCTAGGGGTCTTAGTCTAGATACATTTCATTTTAAATTTCTTTAAGGTTCATTTTAGTTTCATTTTCATATTAAGTTGCATTAGGTTCATTTTAGATGCTTTTCATGTTATAGTTGCATTGAAATTCATTTTAAACTGCATTCATTTTAATATAGTTGCATTCATTTTAGATTGCATCAGTATGGTAGTATGAATGTGATTAATAAACATCATTATGACTAAAAATTCCAAAAACATGAACATTAGAAAGTTTGAGAAAGTACATCATATAATCATAAAGATCAAATCAAATAATTGAGTATTTATCACTGATATTAATGCACCTACATAACTATGTCAGTATCACAAATATGCCTGCATAATGCATCCACAATCATCCATACATAAATAAAAAAGAGATGTCCATACATCCCATTGCATTACATCTCATATAAATGCATGCATAATATGAAAGTACATCATCATCATAAGGAACGCCATGCATCTGCATCCATACATCCATAAAGCATAAAATAAAAAAAATATTTGCATATATTAGTGACATGATACAATGAAGTCAATAAATCACATGTATCTAACCACATGACCAAGTGTGAGAAAACATGAGACAATATCCAAAGTAGATAAGCATATAAAAAATCATTACACATGTACAAAAATTAGATAACATTAATATCACCATGGCATCAAGAAATCAAAGCATCAATATGAATATCAGAGTCCAAAATATGTTAGAGTATACATCGATAAAAAATAGTACAAGAGTACATCAAAATGTATATTAGGGAGGGTTCATATGTCAAAAATGATATAATGAGAGTATAATGAATAAATCAATCATGTCTAGCTCTCGCCTTCATCCTCTTGAGGAGGGTCAAGTAGAGGAACATCAGCTCTTCTAGGTATAAGAGGTGGCATAGCATCCTCAGATTGTTGCACTAAAGTGGAATACAAAGGAGCTCTCTCTGCTGCTGGAATATATAAACAATATAATGTAAAATAATAGGTGGCCCTCTATCCTTGGTGGGTGATAGTATGTGCATATCTATCTCACTCAGATCTCAAAATAAATAGTTGGTAGTCCCTGTCAGCTCTAACATTTTCCAACTATGTGTCTCTCTTTGCAAGGCAAGCTTGTAATGTAGAAACCTCTATCCTCAAAGTTTCTCTATCCCGCTCACACTCAGACAAGGGATCTATGTCTCCACCTATAGGAGGATCTCAAGGTATCTATCCTCCTCCTCCACCATTGATATCCCCAGGAGTCCTCTGTTGTTTCTATTGTGATCGTGGAAACCATGGACCAACATCGCTACGTGGAGGTACTACACAAAATATCCTCTGATGATCCTATTGGTTACCATCTCCTCTAGATGCCCATTGTCTACCATCTCAAGCTCCACCCCCACCACCTCCATCACCCCCTCCACCACCATCTCCACCACCACCCCTGTCACCTCTACCATCTTCATCTCCATCTCTACCTTTCCCCCTGACCCTACCCCTATCTCTCCCTCGATTGACATGGCCTTGGCATGGACCATACTTTGTAGGGTCATAATATAATGCATCCTTAATGCAAGGATAAATCTTATTAGGTGCAGTTAAGAGAGAAAAAGGATGTTGTGTATATTGGGCATGGAAACCCTCTATGATGACACCATCAAAAAACTCTGGTAAATAATCCCAGGCAAGAGGAGCCATCTGGGATATCTCATATAGTGCAGTCTCACAAACCAATCGGCCTCCCCACCGAGACTCCTCATCTCTAACCTAGGCATAAAATACTACGTCTTGGGGCATGCCCTGTACCCACCCATAGTGTCTCATAATACGAATAACAATAAATGAATCTATAATATATTAGGTCTGGAAAATAAGGTACCTAATTTGAAAAAAAGAATGGCATCTATTGTATATTAGTCCACCACTCCTCACAACATATATGACATCATCGAGTACACTCCTCCAGTACTCCATCTTGCCTAGGTGGGGTTGCTGAATCAGGCTAGAATACATGAATATATAAGAAAGCTTTGGGTCTCTCTACCTATCTACTATCAGACGTGTCACTAAGATGTGATCCCACACCCATATCTGTAGAGAAAGAATACCTACTATCATCATGCAAGAGTGTTGGTAGACAATCTCATGGAGCTCACGGTACATGTGAGAAATAATATAGCTTCCCCAGGAAAATCAATGAGATAATCAAATCATGTCCTCTATAACACAGGGCCAACCACACATAAACCCATGCTTTCCTTGATCAAGCATTAGAAGGCTGCCAATCAAACCTTCAAGATAGATAGGTAGCTACTTATAGTACACCACCATATGATCCCATGACAGATACCATTGTGCAAAGCCAACATCCTAAAACAAATGTCAAGCATCCGCCATCACCTTAATTGCTCTAGCCTTGTACACGATGCGAGTCCCATCACTAGAACTTGGAGGTGTGTGTGTGAATTTTGTACTTGATCTGTAGACACAACACTTCAGTAAAACATTAGAGGTTAGCAAAAATCAAAATCGTGCAAAATTGAAATCTAATTTAACCAAGCGATTTACTACCTTCTAGTAGGTGCGAGATTAATGTTCTTAGATTGTTATCGAGATCAGTGACCTAGATGACACCTAAATGAAGGATTTGAATGCAAAACTGATATGAAACATGAATGCAATTAATCTATTTTTTTGGTATTTTCTATGCAATGATAATGAAAAACTGATATGAATCTATGCTATGAAAACTGATATGAAATCTATCTAACAATGATATGAATCTATGCTATGAAAACTGATATGAAATCTATCTAACAATGATATGAATCTATGCTAAATGATATGCAATGCTCAAAACTAGAAATGATATGAAATATGAATCTAAATGAATGCAAAACAAGATTGATCTCACAAAGGTGTCGATTCGCAAGAGCTTTGATTTTCCCAATTCCAATTCTCCAGCGTGATTGTGCAAATTTGTGGATGAAAATTTGAGAGATTTTAGAGATGAATTATGAAGAGCTGAGCCTTGTTTTTATAGAAATCTAGGGCTTTGGAGGTGCATGAGAAAAAGCCATAAATCACTCAAATAACTCAGCTTGATTTTTGAGTTATTTTTAAATAAAGATAATTAAGTCACAAAAATCATGCAAAAGCATAGTTCAACTCGAATTAGAAGTTTAGATCAACTTTAAAACTCAAAAAGATGTTGAGTTTCAAAAAGCTAACAACTTGCATTGATTTTCCAATTTGAGTTTTACTGGTCCTTGAATGTGCACATGGATAATTATGATTTAATAAATAAATAAAGTGATTTATGCTCAACTTAACTGATTTTTGAAATAAAATAATTAATTTATGGGTTAATTAACTATTTTATCAAACTTTTATTAAAAACTATATTATTAAATAATGACAACTTTCTTTAATTAATTAAATAAGAATTTAATCAATTATTCATAGGATATTGGATTTATTGTCAAAATTAAATAATACAATTAATAATAGATAGAATTAAATTTAATTACATAATTAAGTGGCAAGATATTAAATTTAATTAATTAAATATGAAAATATTCAATTAATCAAACTTAGGATAAATGTGATTTATCACCAAATAATCATTAAATTAAAGATAATTAAGATAATTAGGAATATTGCTAGGAATATTCTCCGATGCAGAATTTAAGATAATCAATTACGATTCGATGATGTTTAGATGTGCCTTAGGTTAGGACTTTGATGTCAATTTTGTTTGATTTGTAGATATAGGAGGTTAATGAACTTATAGCCCATTTTTGGGGTATTACATTTTGCCCCTCTTTGAATTACTGTGCGAAGCGCAGTGGTTCAAAGATAGTCTATGTTTGATAAAGATATGAAACTGATTCGAAATTGATAATTGATATGAGACAGAAGCTGATTGATATTGATTTGATATGAAGATAATAGGTCCTGAATGACCAAAGATAACATTCACTGTAACAGCAAATGAACCTATGATTGCGAAAGAGTGTCAAAATGCCTGACTCCAAACCTTAGGATTGCTAAGAAGTGAGTGACCGGTTCTAGACTTGATTGTCTTAGCAGAACTAGCAGGTATCACATCTGAATCCTTCAGTTGCTGAAGAACCAAGGAAAGAACACTATGATCCGATGGTTGCAAAAATTGATACAGTTTACAAGATTAGGAGAATACCAGATTGATATGGATCGACGAATCTGATATACTCTGAGTGATGATAGATTTGCCCCGAGCGATGAAGACTTTTGATGAATCAGTAACTAGACATGATTGTTTGTCTTGATCACTAATGAAGATATGATTTCCATAAAGATATGATTTCAAATTTGATTATAGACTTTGAATGATATGCAATACCATGCCCCCTTCGGGATTAAAATTGAAATCGGACAAGAAAAGTCAGCGTGATATGGTTAGAAGCATGTTAATTGATTTGAAAAGTGGTTAAACACATTAAAGAATGCATCCTACATCGTTTAGAGGTCCAAAAGACCAAGTTTGACTAGGTTAAACCATGAGTTGACCATAGTTGACCATAGTTGAAATTTTGATAGTTTGATGTAAGATAATCAATTAAGTTGAATACTGGATTTTTGTGATGATTGAAGGTTGATTATGCAAGTAGTTAATAATATGAATGATTTGAGATTTTGATTTTTGATCCTGAAAAAGGATTCTACTTGCTGTTTCATTGGAGGAACCTTCATGTGGGATTCAGCTCTTGTTAGATTTGAAGATGTGAGTGGAGAATTGTTTAAGCATTGAAGTTCTTTTAGTCATTGTGAGATCATGCAACATGCAAAATGCAATGAGACATGCAAAATGAAATGCAACCTAAGACCTAGGACCTAGTCACTGATCATATGTCAATTTGTTAACATCATTGAAATTTTAGGTAATCGGATAAATCAATACAATGCCCACTAGCTATGAAACCATAGACATATGAATATCAATTTGTATGCACAAGAATCAATACAACACCCACTGGTCAACAACCATGGATATATGAATATTGATTTTATTTTTGGAATGTTGGATTAGATATAAGCAACAAGGCATAAATGCCAGGATGACCTGAATATCATGTCCATTTTGATATAGCAATTTGTATAAGCATTAAAACATAAACGTCATGATGACTTGAATATGCCTTGCATGGACAAACACATCAAACAGCCAAGAGATTATTCTAAATCCAATGTGAATTACCTGTAGTGACCCTTTATCTTTCACATCCTTAGGTAAGATCGCGTTTCACAATAGGAGAAAGAACTCACTCAAAAAGACAATAGTTAGATCAAACTTCCTTGAATTTTTTGGGTATCAATGGTCAAGGTACGCATGGCCATCCAATTCGAGATAGAGGCTCTTACAGTCGAACACCATTTCAATCTAGAATTTCCAAAGTTGTTAGATTTTCACATACAAGCAGAAGACAAAGAAAAGATTATGCCCCCAGTCATCACTCTCTAAATCTGATAAAGGACATCATCGAAGAGCTCAAATTGATAAAATGTGCAAAAATCTCAATGTGAATCAGTAAGCATACAAGGAGATAAAAGCATGTAAAAAAAGCATAGATTGTTTTCAGTTTTGAGTTTGATGTTGATTGTGTTGTTGTAAATGCAAAATCCTTTCTGGAGACAAGATAGATTGACTGACTCACATGAAGCTTCAAAGGACTCTGACTAGATATGATACGTCTAAGATACATGGGAGACCATAGGATATGACATTGATTTCCCCCAAGTGTTAAGCATTGATAGGATACAGACGCTTGAGCTGAGTGGTGTACAAATCGACTTATTGAAAACTGGAAATGCAGAAACAAACTGGGAGATATGTACAAACTAATGCAAAATTGAAAGCTGGGAAAGACCAAGATTGCACTGATAGATGGAGCATTTTGAAACAAGTGGCACCCGTTTGCTGGGTTTTCACCATCTTGGCAGAGATTCTATTTTTGCTACCAAGGCGCTTGTTTCCAGGTTTTCACCAAGGCACTTTTTTTTTTTTTCAATTTTTTTGAATTTTTGATATTTTTTTATTTTTTTGTGAATCATCAAGGCACCTATTGCTAGGTTTTCACCAAGATGTTCATTTTTTCAGGACTTTTTCTGATTTTAAAAATTTTTTCAGGACATTTTACCATAGACTGAATTCTTTAGGAATAAAATTTCTTCAGATGGAGAACGTTGATTGGTTCTCAGAGTTGTTCTCCTTCAATCATTGAGAGTTGATAGGCACTAGAGCCAAAAGTAGCAGTGATAACAAAGGGACCCAACCAGTTGGGTTCGAACTTCCCCTTGCATTCTCGATGGGATTGATTTTTAAGATTTTCTCTCAAGACTAGATCACCAACCTAAAATTCTCTGTCTGACTTTCTTGTTGTAGCTTCTAGACATTCTCTTCTGATATACTCTGAGATGATCGTACACTGGTTGTCTGCACTCATCTAGTAGTTCAAGTTCTTGCAACCTAGACACTCTGTAGTCATCATCAGTTACTAGACCATGCATTTTGATTCTTAGTGATGGGATTTCAACCTCAATAGGTAGTACCGCTTCAAACCCATAAACTAAAGTGAAAGGTGTAGCCCTTGTAGGCATTCTGATACTTGTTCTGTTACTTGTTTTGATACTAATTCTGATACTGGTTCTGATACTGGTTCTGATACTGATTCTGATAATCATTCTGATACTAGTTCTGATACTTGGTATACTTGATAGCATCTTTTTCCATTGCAAACTCCCAAGCAAGATCATATTGTGCAGTCCCAATGTCTAGCAAGGTGCAGAATAAGAGGGATTGGCAAGCTAGTGGAAAAGATGGAAGACAAGAAAATGAAGGAGAATGAAGGAAAAAATCCTCAAGGGAAAAACCCCTCAAGAATACCCAAGCTAGGGAAAAATTGTCATGTAAGGCACATTTGGACAAGCAATGAAAGGCCAGCATAGGATAAGTCACAAAAGCGTAATGCCAAAGAAGGAAAGGATGTAGTCCAAAGGAGTAGACATGTTAAGAGGCTTCACAACATCGTGTTTCACTCTTTCTTTCTTTTTTTATTAGATCAAGACCAAAGGGGAAATGGATAATGATAGGAGAAAATGAATAGAGGAAGATGGATATGAAGGCTAAACATGGAAGGATTGAAAGCAAGATCATCATCAGACAACTCACAAAATAGCCAAATGTTCATGTATAGATCAACATTGTCAAGATCAAAGAGAGAAGATGGGATGGATGAAATATGTAGAAGAACTATGCATGATGCCTGATTGCCAGGTTTTCATCATGGTACATATCCAAGGCACCACAAGGGAGTGGTTTTCACCATAGGATGAATTTATTTCTCTTTACTTTTGCTACCAAGGCGTCTATTTCTAAGTTTTCACCAAGGCACATTTTCAAATTTATTTTCATTTCTCTCTTTTTGGAAGAAGGCAAGCTTTTTAGATAATGCTCCTTGAAAGGATAAACCATGATATGCCAAGGATTCAAAATGATATGCTCAAAGATGCTGATAGGGAAAGGGAGATGGAAGAGAAAAATGGAGGATAAGGTTTTATGTAAAGCGAGTGAGGTTTGAAGATAGGAGGAATAGGCAAATGAGAAAAAAGGATAGGAGGTAGAAGGATAATGAATGGAAGGACTGTGAAAGGGTAGGTGGAAAGGAAGGAAAGATCAACATCAACACACACCTTGAAGGGTGGCGAGAGGGTGGAGGAAATGTGAATGAAGGAATACGTGAAGGAATATGGTGAATGGATAGCAGAGGTTGTGGTTTAAGCGCATGGAATGGAAGAATATTTTTGGAGGGAGATGAAGTGGAAGCCTTTGGAGGCTTGAATGTCAACTTAACTTTTTGCTCAACACCAGAATCTTTCAAGAGAGACTTTGGAATCCATACAGCCGTAAGATTTTTATTTCCTTTTGATGATCTAGAGAGAATATCTTCAATGATGGATTTTGGAACCCATACTTGTCTTGTAGTTTTTTTCTTAGATATCTCTTTTGACTTTATGTTTCCATGTCTATTAGAGGAGACATGGTGATCTTCTTTTTTTGATGGATTCTTGTATTGCTTCTTTTTCTTGTATTGAACATTCAAGTTACTTCCAAAAGACTTGGGACTTGTGGAAGAAGGAGGATATGACTGGTTTAGATGGGTGGGTGGATGAAAAGGATTCAAGGGTATGCATCTATGTTGATCTTGAGGAAAGATGGGAGATGGAGGGACGTAGGGACCCAAGATGGATGATGAATTAGGAGAGTTAGGAGGGGAAAGTGAAGGGACATAAGGACCCAAGATGGAAGGCAGACATGAATCCTTTAGTAGTGGTGGAAGAGGTCCAAGGATGGAAGTGGAAGACACAAAAGGATAATCAATAAGTTCATCAGCATCTATATGACAACCAAGGATATCAACATCTTTAGAGTGAGCATTAGAATTTTCAATAGAATCATGGACATCTTGAATATGAGCACCTTCTTTGATAAGATTGTTCAAAGCTTGCAAAGACTTAGGAAGAGTAGAAAGTGGAAACGAACATGGAGTGGTAGAATAAGAAGATGGAAGACTTTGATCTTGACAAGGATCTTTGAATAGCACAAGCACATAATTTTTCTTTTGATTTTCAATAGGCTTAACATTTGAAGTAACAACACCATTTTTAACAACCTTAATGGAAGTATCATCTTTGGAAAGCGCAAGTGTAGTAAGGTTATTTTGATTGTCAATAAGCTCAATAGTGTAAGTAGTAGCTTGATCTTGCTTAGGAGAAGACTTAAGGCATGATGGAATGCATGAAAAAGGGTGTACAGGATCAAAAGAACAATGAAGCGGATAAGAGACATCGGGAAAAGGAGTGGATGATATGGAGGGTTCTTGATCTTGATCTTTCTTTATGTTCTTTTCTTTATCATTTTTAGAGTCCTCTTGACATGGAGCCACTTCTAAGGACAAGGAAGCATGTTGGGATTGTATGGATGACTTTGGAAGAGATGGTGGAGGACTAGCTGAAGTAGGGATTATAGCATATGAAGGCTTAGGCTCTTTAGGTTTATCATTATTGAAAGTATTTGCAGCCAAGTGAAGGTTAGCTTGAGTTTCTTAAAGAGGTAGCCCTGGAGGATAACTATAGGGAACTGCATGAAAAGTATTAGGGCTTGTGTCAGATGAAGGTTCTGTGAAAGATTTGAAAGACTCAGAAGCTTTAGGAAATGTATGGGTATTGGAGGAAGTAGGGGATGGAAGGGAACCATCACTAGACAAAGCTTCAACATTAACATGACCTTGCTTGAGAAGATAATCTTTATTTTCAGTAGGAGAGTCTTTAGGAGAAGGATTCTTATAATATTGATGCTTCAAGCTAGCACGATGCATTTTATAGTCCTCAGCAGTAGTAGATGGATCATAATCAAGGTATTGTCCACAAAAGCCATCAAAATCTCTTTCAAAATTAGAATCATATGGATCACCATCATGATCTATCCAATGTGATGGCCCATTTGTAGTAAGTAGGAACACATGACGAAGAGGACTCTTAGGAACAGAGGTGTCAAAGGTATCATTACATTGTCTATCGTCATAGTCATCATAGTCTCCAAAGCTTGATGTGTCACTCTCTATGGAAGAAGTATCATAAGGGTTGTCACGTTGCCCACATTTTGTCTGAGGGCACGGTGACATGTACAATTCTTTATCAAATGGAAAAGAACATAGAGTTTCCATGGAGAACTCTTTAGGTTCCTTTTCTTTCTCAAGTTTGTCAAGCTGAACTTGCATAGCTTGTAGCTGCTTCATCATAGCGGTGATTAGAGCTTCTTCCTCTTGTGTACTGATTCTTTGAGACATGTGTACTAATTCTCAATAGCTATTGCTCTGTTCTTGACACAGTGATTTGTTCGATAGATTCTGGAAATAGGCTGAAAAAGCTAAATATCTGGCAATTCTGACAATTTTTTGACAACTTTCAAAAATTTCCCAAACGACACTCTGCAGACTTGTACGACAGTGGATATATTATGAAACGATAGTTACAAAAATCGTACGACAATTGCAAGCAAGATTTTGACTCTTAGAATTTTTTGGCATCAAAACTCGTATGACACTGGGTTGGTTATCATACAATAGTTGGGTATCAATAAAATGATAGTTGAAAATCTCATATGACAGTTGGGTAGCAATGAAATGACAGTTGAAAATCTCATATGATAGTTGCAAGATTTTGACTTTGAGAATTTGTTGGCATGGAAACTCGTACGACACTGTGTACTCAATCATACGACAGATGGGTTGTAATGAAATGACACTTGGAAAAACTCGTATGACTTTTGACTTCCTGAAATGATTTTTGACTCTAGAAAGGATTTTATGTCAATTTTTGCAAAATTTTGAGTTTGCAGATTCAGATTGTTTGCAAATTTCAATGTCCAGATTTGAGGATTGTAACAGATTTGTTCATTTTCAGTAACTAGATAGATAAACAACCATGCAAAACAACAAGCACATGATTTCAAGCATGTTTGAAAACAATGAACAAGGGCAAAAGCAACCTTGCGCATGAACAATCAAGTGACTTATTCGTTCTAATCCTCAGAAGCACTAATTGTGTACATTCTAAAATATTTTGCAATAATGCACATATACCCTATAAAATGAAAATTTGGTCTCGCTAGGGTTTTTAGTAATGGTTTGACTCTGCAACTTTTATGATCCAAAGGTGTGAACTCCAATCCTGGCGCACCAGGGTTTTGACACAGTCTGAGAACTTAATCTTCAGGAGCTGCTAGGGAGATCTGACAACCCAACAATGAACCATACCCATGGAGATTTCTTCCACAAGGACATTTATATAGTAGCTGTCACTACCACGGTGAAAATGGCTATTACCGCTTGAGGTTCTGTCAACGCAGTTTTCCCTATGAAGCGATTGTCCACTATGGAATTACCCTCTCTAAAGGTGACTCACAATAGTATACCACAAGGGGACTTGGCTCCAGATCCAAGGTTTTGATACCTCTTCACTTTTAACCCAAACAAAGCAAGCAGATTAATCCGACACGCTAAGAAAAAGTTTTTCTCACCAAGGTCTATGATATCAACCCCACGTGATCTATCAACCCCTCTAGAGAGAGAATGTATCAATCAATAAGGGAAGACGCACTAACCAATTTTGATTCACCAAAGCTTGTGATGTCTACCCCACGTGATCTATCAACCTCTCCTGGGAGAGAATGTATCGATCAATAAGAGAAGATGCACTAACCAAGTTGAATGTGAAATGCACTAAGTATCCTCCCTACCTACAAGGATTCTGTCATCAAGAAGGATTTCACTGGGAATCCAATCTCTCAAGAATCATGAATAGTGTTCATAGGGCCTAATTACTATGTGAGCACAGATGTATGTTTCCAAAAGTAAAAAGAGGAACACTTAACGCTTAAAGTGAATATGAGATGAGTCCACAAGGTGGAACACTTAACACCTCACACAAGCTAAAAATGAGTCCCCAACTTAGAAAACAAGTGAGTTCCTAAAAGCACAAAAGGGTTTCCTGGTGGAACAATTAACGCTTCTCTCTTGTAGACCCCTCCCCTTTATGGTGCTGAGATTGCAACCACAGGGCAGAATGAGGGGACGGTAGATTAGCGAGTCCAATAACCCAAGATAGAAATCAAGATCAATCACAAGTAATCTAAGACTGCTAATAAATACTTAAGGTGTCACAACCTAGTATCAATTATGCAAGTGTGTAAAAATAGACAAAAGCATGAAAAGATGCACACAAGCCAAACACATAAGAGATTTATTTTAAGTCCAAATCAAAATTTTATTAGATGAAGGAGAATACCTGGGATCCTTGCAATGTGCTTAGTAGATTTTACCTGATTTTTAGCAATTCTTGTTGAGCTTTTTCATGCAAGCAAGTGACGAACTCTCCAACAAGCAAACAAGCAAACAAGATATGCAAAATATATTCAACTTATGAAAACCATAGGGTTAGCTCTAAAAATAAATTGTTATCAGCAATAATAACCAGCAATTAACCCAAATGAAAACTCATATCATTCATTGAACCATGTAAAAAAATAAGTGCATACCCATCACAAAACTTTATTTTTTTTGTTGCATTTGACCTAGTCAACAAGATCTAATTTTTTTTTTTTATGATTTTGGCTACAAAAATATAAATTCAAAACAAAGACCCCTCCTAAAAAATAGAGAGCTTTCAAAAAATGTAAAAATTTTAGAAAAATCTCTTCATTTGTGCTCTAGAGACCCATTTTATCAAAATAGACTAATTTTTGTAAATTAACTATTTGAGCTATTATATTGGGTCCAAATTTAAAATAAAATGAATGGAACCCCTATATAATTTAAAGAGCTTTCCGAAAATATAAAAATTTCTAAAAAAATACTGATTTGCGTCAGATATTATTTTTTTTTAAAATTTCAAAAAAAAATTATTAAAACTTCAAAACATCTCCAAAAATTCTAAATTTTTTATTGTAGCTTCTTTGTTATGTTTTCAACTTACAAAAAAAATTTCAAAGAAAAAAACCAATCTGTTTGAGAGATAAAATTAAATCTTTGAAACTTTAGGGTTTTAGCTCCCCAAAAAAAACAAAACTAGTATGTAAAGGTGGGCACCAGAAATGTGTGTGTGAATTTTGTACCTGATTTGTAGACACAACACTTTAGTAAAACATTAGAGGTTAGCAAAAATCAAAATCATGCAAAATTGAAATTTAATTTAACCAAGCGATTTACTACCTTCTAGTAGGTGCGAGATTAATGTTCTCAGATTGTTATCGAGATCAGTGACCTAGATGACACCTAAATGAAGGATTTGAATGTAAAATTGATATGAAACATGAATGCAATTAATCTATTTTTTTGGTATTTTCTATGCAATGATAATGAAAAATTGATATGAATCTATGCTATGAAAACTGATATGAAATCTATCTAACAATGATATGAATCTATGCTAAATGATATGCAATGCTCAAAACTAGAAATGATATGAAATATGAATCTAAATGAATGCAAAACAAGATTGATCTCACAAAGGTGTCGATTCGCAAGAGCTTTGATTTTCCCAATTCCAATTCTCCAGCGTGATTGTGCGAATTTGTGGATGCAAATTTGAGAGATTTTAGAGATGAATTATGAAGAGCTGAGCCTTGTTTTTATAGAAATCCAGGGCTTTGGAGGTGCATGAGAAAAAGCCATAAATCACTCAAATAACTCAGCTTGATTTTTGAGTTATTTTTAAATAAAGATAATTAAGTCACAAAAATCATGCAAAAGCACAGTTCAACTCGAATTAGAAGTTTAGATCAACTTTAAAACTCAAAAAGATATTGAGTTTCAAAAAGCTAACAACTTGCATTGATTTTCCAATTTGAGTTTAACTGGTCCTTGAATGTGCACATGGATAATTATGATTTAATAAATAAATAAAGTGATTTATGCTCAACTTAACTAATTTTTGAAATAAAATAATTAATTTATGGGTTAATTAACTATTTTATCAAACTTTTATTAAAAAATATATTATTAAATAATGACAACTTGCTTTAATTAATTAAATAAGAATTTAATCAATTATTCATAGGATATTGGATTTATTGTCAAAATTAAATAATACAATTAATAATAGATAGAATTAAATTTAATTACATAATTAAGTGGCAAGATATTAAATCTAATTAATTAAATATGAAAATATTCAATTAATCAAACTTAGGATAAATGTGATTTATCGCCAAATAATCATTAAATTAAAGATAATTAAGATAATTAGGAATATTGCTAGGAATATTCCCCGATGCAGAATTTAAGATAATCAATTATGATTTGATGATGTTTAGATGTGCCTTAGGTTAGGACTTTGATGTCGATTTCATTTGATTTGTAGATATAGGAGGTTAATGAACTTATAGCCCATTTTTGGGGTATTACAGGAGGATCCACCAGATATCCTTAGGTGTAACCATCATCTCTCTAGTGGGAAAATGAAATGTGTTGTGCTCTGAATTCCATCTCTCAAAAAGCGTAGTCAACAACCCTTGATTCACCCAAATATTGGTTAAATCAACAAGACACTGGAGACCACATCAAGCTACTACATGATTCTATGTTGCAGTGAGGTGCTCAGAGAGCTCCAAGACCTATGTCGGTCTCAGACTATAGAATGAAACTACACTAAAATGGGATTGCATATAGGAAATTGCAATATGTCAGCATCAGACAAGTAAAATTAAAGGCAAATTGGCTAAACAGATCAGATAGACAACCTAAGCTGAAGAAATTTTGAACATAAACAAAAAATGATCCTGATCCTTGAAAGTGATTCAGGATATACGAGATGAGATCTTTCAACAAGATGCAATCCTTCACATCTGGGATAAATCCAAGATCTATGGGTTGCAATCTAGAATCTGGCTACGACTCTATTTTGGCCAAACATAAAAAATTGATGGAAAAAATTAAAAAAGTGGACAAAATGATTGGATGTGACACAACAAGGTGTGATCTAGAATTTACTGGATGTGATCCAGAACTTAGCTAAAAACTAGATGCAATGCGGGATTGACCTAATGCAACTCTCCTTACTGGGTGAGATCCTAAACTATTTTTTCCTAACTAAATTCTGACACATTCTAATTGATCCTAATTGAATTTTGACACATTCTAAATGATTTATACTTGATCAAGATTCATTTCTATCAATTGAATATCTTCCTAAATGCTTGAATACATAGATTTTATCAAATTTCTATTTATATTTTGGTCTTGAGGGGGCATCATCATACCTTTATCAAACATTTCGAAACCGATCAAAGATTCAAATTCAATCAAATCTTCAACACCAGGGGCATGACGATTATCTTCAATCAAGTCAAAACTATTGGGTAGTTAACTCCAAACAAGTTTATTATTTGTGCCTAAATCAAATCTTTCCAACATTGATCAATTTCATCACTTCAAATCAAGTTGGTTATTTTTCATCATCACGATCTTTAATATTTAGTTTTTGCACACCAAATCAAACTAGATATCTTGATTAACTTTTTATCGATCAATATCAGAGTGAGTATAAAAGAATTTCATTCAATCAAGCTCAGAATTCTCAAACTCAGAGTGGTTCTTTCTACTACTCTCTAAATCTCTTCAATTCAGAGTGGTTTTCATTGCTCTCTAAATCTCTCAAAATTTAGAGTGGTTATCACTGCTCTCTAAATCACTTGATTTCAGAGTAGTTCTCGCTGCTCTCTAAATGTCTTTGAATCTATTAGTTCTACCAAATCATTCACTAAATCATTTTTCTTTGAATCCCTGTGCTATTCGCAAAGCAATTCAAAGAGGGGAAAATGTAATCCCCCAAAATTGGGGTTATAGAACCAAAGGCCCTATTTTCCCTAATTCAGAGTAATCTCTTGATTATGTTAATTTGATTCTTCAGTATTAACATAATTTGATAAAATTCACAAATAAAGCATTTAATCATCATTAATTGATCAAAAATCACATTAGTTACCTCTAAGCCTCATTAATTAAATCAATCCCATTAAATGCAAGGGTAAAGTAATTAATTAAAACAAATTAATAAAAGACTCAAAATTACATGTCACCTCTCAAGGGACAATAAGGACAAAATTAGCCAATGAGAGGAGAGTCACATGGATCAACTCACATAGATCAAGGAAGGATGCATCTCAACCACTCTTCTCCAATTGCATCCCAACCGTCAAATTTAATGAAGTTCTATAAAAGAAGAATTTTAAACTCACAACATATTAGATTAATTGTATTCATATCTACATGCTTCTAATTTGAATTCATAGCTAATTAGTTCACATATAATTTCATATCTTAATTGTTAAAGAATTAATGGTTTTCTTAAATCTTTCATGTTTCTTGGTTTAATGTATTTGAATCTCTCATTCTAGTAGTGTATTGTCACTATTTAGAATTTAAGGCTGAGAGAAAATTAGAGTTTAATCATACTCTTTCTAGTTAGAGAGAAATAGGACACATTTGTTAGTATGTTTGATCTTTCAATTTCTTTAAGTGCTAACAATCTAGTGTCTCATTGAAGTTTTGTGTTGCAGGATAACATGTACAAAAATTTACACACATAGTTTGAATGGGTCATAAGGGGTCCTAAGACACATTAATGTTTCCTAGGACCCCTTATGACCTCTTAGGACAACATGTGACACCTTAGTACAACTAAGAAATATCTTATGGGTCCTAAGGGGTCTTAAGAGTTGTTAAGGAGTCCTATGACACATTAATGTGTCCTAAGACCTCATATGATCCATTTGAACCCATGTAATGTATTCATAGGGGTACCAAAGGGTACTAAGGGGTCATAATAGGTCCTAGAAGACATTAATGTGTCCCAGTACCCCTTATGGCCCTTTATGACCCCTTTGGACATATACAAATTCATATTAGGGGTCATAAGGGGTCCTAAGAGACATTAATATGTCCTAGGACCCCTTATGAACCCCTAGGTCCCATAATATGTATTATTATGGTCATAAGGGGTCATATGGGGTCTTAAGGTATCATAGGACCCCTTTTGACACCTTAGGACCATTTAGGAACCATAAGAATACATTTTAGGGGTCCTAAGGGTCTTAAGGGGTCATATTGGGTCTTAAGGGGTCTTATGACCCCTTATGAAACCTTAGGACCCATAATAATACATCTTATGGTTCATAAGGGGTGTTAAGGGGTCTTAGGACCCCATATGACCCCTTAGGACTCCATATGAAATCTTAGGACCCATTATGAGAGAGAGAGAGAGAGAGAGAGAGAGAGAGAGAGATGTCCTAAGGGGTCATATGGGGTCCTAAGAAAAATTAATGTGTCCTAGGACCCCATATGATCTCTTTAGACCCCTTAGGACCCCTAAGATGTAGTCTTAGGGGTCCTAAATGGTCCTAAGGGGTCATGAGGGGCCCTAGGACACAATAATGTGTCCTAGGACACCTTATTGTTGGAAAGTTGGCTATAATGATGTATATGACTTAATATACTATTGTCATTATGGAAACAAAGTCATATAGTAGTTTAGAGTCAGCGCACTTGATGAGAAGATCAGAAATCAGTTAAGTATTGAAGACTAGACAATGTACAGAGTTCCTGAAGCTCAGAGCATTAGTACACATGCATACGACTAAGTTATGGTGTGCACCCTAGAAGTTAAGTTGGTTGGACTATATTCATTCTTATTATATGAGTGCATGATCAGATATGAAAGCATGAGAAAGATACAGACAATTGAAGTTACACAGCCAGTGTGTACTAGTGAAGAACATAGTAAGCAGCCGAATGTTATCATTTTGAGTTGTGGTTATATTCTAATGATGTAAAGGCTATGAGCCTATTGTAATTAGGTTACCAACATGTATATATGTTTGTTTATCAACACAATTGAGCCAATTCATTTGGAAGCATTGTATGTAATAGGTTTAAGGGCTGACCAAGTTGTTTAGTTTGTATGCACATATAAATATGAGATGCACCCACTGTAATTAGTATGGTAGTTGATATATAGTTGAGAAAAGTAGAGAATAAGTATGCAAAGAGTCTATAATATGTATTAAAGCTTTGCAAGAGGTCAAAGCATCAACGCATCAAAGGAACTGATCAGACAATTAGTGTCACAGTGACAGTTCATCCAATAGATATAGTGTGTATTTGAGATCTAAAGGTTGTAGCCTTCACCACTTGAGCAGTGAGCTCTAGGACAGTGCGTCCACACCCCAAAAAGTGATTATTGTAAAAGACTCCTAATAGGGTCCGACCCTTGACAAGGTCTACTATACTTAATGCATTGTAAAGAAACTCGTAACAAGGTTAAGGATCTTCTAACAAGGATCATAAAACAGTAGTACAAAATATTAGTGGGTGTCAATTCCCACCAGGGTTTTTACCTATTTGGGTTTCTCCATAACCATATTGGTATTATGTGTTGATTTCATGTTTCATGTTTATGTGGATGTTCATTTTAGTACTTAAGTATTTAAGTTCAGTTTAAAGTATAAGTAAAAAGATAAAATACAGTGAACACTGATTCACCCCCCCCTCTTAGTGTTCCCATTCCTAACAATTGGTATTAGAGCTTTGGTCCATAGCAAAGAAGTTTAACCACTTGAGGAGATCATGGAAAAAGTAGAAATGAAACATTTGAAAAGAAATCTTGAAGCTGCTCTTGAAGACCTGGACAAATCTGAAAGAGAAACTGAAGAACTAAGGGAAAAACTCAGTGATGCTCAATTAGTCATCAAAAGGCAAAGGAAGGATTTGAAAGAATGCTCTACCAGTGATCTAGGCACAATGGTCAAGAAGCTGAATAAAGAAAATACATCCTTAAAAGAACAACTTGAAGAATTTGATGATAAGCTGACTAACAATCAGGAAGTCTATGATGAACAAGTCAAAGAGAACCTTCAACTGAATGAAGAATTGAGGCAGGCAAACATGGAAATCTTAGAGCTAAGAAACAAAAAAGAAAGCTTGGAATCTAAATTGAAAGATGCAAAGAATCACATTGAAAAATTACACACCAGTTTTGATTTGATAGAATCTCAGTTGTATGCAAGAAGAGCTAAAGGAGATACTAGCTGCATTGGATACAATGAAGCACAAAATCAAATTGACAACATGCAAGCAAGAATGAAAGTAGCTGAAGGCACCTTAGATACTAGGCAGACTAGAAGTCAGACTAAGGATCATATTGAACCACGTAAGAATGAAGGCAAACTTGTAGACCACACTTTTTATGCATGTAGCAAGCATGGACACATAGCAAGGAGCTATACAGAGGTAAAAACTTTCAATGGTTACTATTAATCATGCAATACATTTGGTCATAGAGCTATGAATTGCAAGACAAGTCAAAAGAACAAGACTCATAATCAAAGAAATTAAAATCAATCAAATAGAAGAAATTCTTAGAATGTTACATGTCAAATATTTAACTATAGTGGTCACTCAGCTAAACAATGTAAGATGGTGACTCATGTCAATGTGCCAAGTAATATAAGGCCTCCATCCATTTTTCACTCTTGTAACAAGGTTTGACACATCTCAAAGTTTTGTAGATCAAGGATGCAAGGTGAGGAAAGCCCTTAAAAGACTGAAGAACCAGTATTGGATCCCACAGGAGAAGTCAATTTTGTGAAAGCCTCAGAGGATGTGAGCATGATTTGGTTAGAAGAAAAGAAGAATAAGGTTGATGAGTATGTATTGGATGCATCCACAGTGGATGCACCCTCTACATCTGGATGAATGGCCCTCAGAGTCATAGGGGGAGAAAATTTAGCTCTAGACCCCTGTGTGGCTGGTATACTCACTCTCAGAGTATGCACCTTTGGAATTAAGCTTTTGGAGACTAAGGGAACCTTCGTGCAAGAGTGCACTAGCCAATTGTTTGTAGAATTAAAGATAGAAATTTCCAAGTGACAGCCTGGTTTATGCAACAAGCATTAATGGAAGAATTTCTACTTTAAAGTACATAGAAGTTAGAAGATCTCTCATTGCATTCGAATTAAGAGTGATTGAAGAGAAGAAGAGACTTAGTAGTTGATTGAGAAGGATTGTAGTTTGATTCTTCAAGTGATTTGTTGTGCATTTGATTAGTTACAAAAACCCTAGTTCATAGCACCAATTCAGAATCTCTTGGAAACCTTTGTGAAAGTGATATTCAAGTAAGTGATGGCTACTCCTATAGTACTTGTTGTTGTAGAGAAGAAAAGATATGTGTTTAAGAGGCATCCATTTAAGTCTACACTAGATGACCTAGAACTCCCACATGCCTATGGGTGTTATGCATGTTGAGGACATTAGGGCATATATCTACTATAAGAAAGAACTAGTAGGATTGGATAGACTACGGGCACACATGGAAGCTATGTTAAAACCAAACAAAACTTTCATGGATGAATATGCACGGTGGGATAATCACCCTATAGTGGAGTATGCTATGGCATATGAGTTCTATGAATTAGAATGGATCAAGATTCTACTAAGCAGAATTCATGATGACCTATTTTGGATAGGTGAAGTGTTAGTCAAAATTACTAGTGACCTAATTCATGAGATGACAGGGCTCTCAAGGAAAAGCACCATCCTTCCAGTGGGAAAAGATGTGAGGAATATTTTTGAGTAAACTTTCAAGTCAAGGAGTGATAGGTGTGGAATGACCATTGAGCCTATTGAGCAAGATGACATCAAATTGATGTCTATGATACTTGGTTACATGTTTCAACACACCAGCAGGGTGAATAGTGTGTCTGCGGCCACAATTCTTGCAACCATAAGAATAGTAAAAGAGAATGGAGAGTTCAACCTATGTGAAATCTTGTGCACATAGCTAATTGACAACATCAAGGCAATCAAGCATGATAAGACCAAGATATTCAAATTTGGGTATTTGATCATCTACATGTACTTTCACATTATTGGAAAAGTATCTAATTTGTACCTAGACAAATCCATTCCCACAATGCCTCAGATATCTCTCAAGGCATGTACTGAGAGCACTTTGAAGGACTAAATGACTCTAGAGTTGAAGACATTTAGAGCTAAGATGCAGATGATATATAGGATACCAGAGAAGATAGTTGAGAAGTATAAGGATACTATCTATTTTATGGTTGAAATAGACATAACATGCATGGACACAGTTGAACCTAGAACAAAGTGGATTCATCCACTTAGATATGAAGTAGATGGACAATTTTTAGAAGCTTATGCTAAAGTTCTATTAGCAGCACCTAAAGAACCTAATGAACCAAGATGGGGAACCTATGAGGAGAAAACTAGAGAAGTTGATGCAGTATTAAAAAACACAACAAAAAAAATAAAGGTTGCTAAAGTTACCTTAGAAATATTGAGAATACATGGAGTGTCTCAAGCAGACCTAGAAAAAGTAAGGGAACAAAAGATTTCTTTGGAATTAGAGAGCGCAGATGCAGCAAAGGAAGAATCAGATGATCCCAAGCTAAAGAAGGTGAAGATAGAAATATTTGATGAATAGAAGGGTAAAAATGATGTTACTCCTTCTATGCCCAAGGAAACCATTGAACATACTACTCCTCCTGAGTATAAGGAAATGTCGAAGAGGAATAAAGAGATCAGCACTAGTCATCCATCCTCAAGAGTCATAAGGAATAGAAAGAACTCACAAGCATCTCCTGAAGGAAGTTTCAAACCTAGTCTCAGTGTGCTAAGTACAAGAATAATTGATGAGGGAAGAATTGATCAAGTAGGGAAGTTTTATGAAAAATATAGTGAAATAGACAAATCTAAGATACATGGTATGATAGTTAAACACATGCTGAAGTTCAAGAAGACAGTCTTGGAACTTTAGACTATGATCCCTGATAATGTGTGGAACATCCTAGAATTCCAAAAGAGAGAGGCTATTGAAGAAGACCTACGGATAAGGGAAAAAATTCTAGATTATACCCTTCTTGTATGTTCTCTAGAGGAGAAGTCTTTGTTGTTAGACTTAATGAAGCCACATCTCAGAAAAAAAAAGTCAAGGACTTTGCACATTATGGACAAGAACTATGATCTTGTTGCTAAGGAAATAGACAAGGAATTCAAGAAAGTATTCATGAATAGGCACATGTATCCAGTTACTGTGCCCACAACACAAGTACCCATAAAGGAAGTCAAGGTGGTAGAGACCACTAATGCATCAGTGATAGGTCCTTAGGATTTAGTGCCTGCAGTGGAAACTCAAATAGAGGCAGATAAGTCTGTGCCCATGACAGAGTCACTAAAGGATAGCACCATTATCATCGATAATGTAGAGATAGCCATGGCGGCCACTGACATTGAATTGGATAAGTTTGAAGACATATTTGTAAGCACTCAAGAGGTAGAAATATTATGCAATAACACTCCTCCTAATCATCAAGAAGAAATATTGATTGAAGATATAACAAATGAGAAAGAAGAAGAAAAAGATGAAGAAAAGGAAGAAAAAGAAAAAGAAGCTGAAAAAAAAGAAGAAGAGGTAAAAGGAAGTGAACAAAAAGATGGAACATCACCTGAACAAATTAGGGTAAAACAAGAAGTGATGGATAACGCTCACTCCCTCAGTAGCATTATTCCCTCAGTAGCATTATTGTCAAGTTTAACACCTGACACAACTAGTTTGGACTCATGGGGAGAAGAAGACCTAATTAAGTTTAGCATCTTAGCTATGGAGAAGGCCAAGGAGAAACAAGTGATGAGGAATCCTCTCCTTGTAGAGTCAGTAAACATACTGAATAGTTTGTTACCTGCAAACAAGAAAGTGTCCAAAGTACACTCAGTTGATGATGTTAGTTCAGTGATTTCATAGTTCAAGGGAAACTTCACTAGCCTGGAAGAATTTCCATCCTTAGTTATAGAGGAGAAATATATGAAGAAAAGGCTAAATGAATTGGTCAACAACTGTGCACTTGACCTAATCTCATTAAAGGATGGTCAAGCATCCCTGAAGGAATTTGCAACAAAGGGAAGAAAGATCATTGCTGAATGCATGAACCAAGACAAGTTGACTGGTGATCTACACAAGAAGATTCAAGAGGCTGAAGACATGATAGATAGTATTAGGAAATTAGTGGAAGATCCATCTGTTGATGTGAACATGTGCAACAATGTCTACCAAGGATAGATAGATAAAATTGAGAAAGCAGAAAAAGAGATGACCAAGATAAGGGCTAGGCAGACTCAGCTAAGGAATGCTCTTGCACCCTCATTAGAAATCCTCACTCAAAAAATCAAGGAGATTGATGCCACCATGGTGACATGTGATCAAGGTCCTAGCATAGATTTGGAGAAGATGGAGAAGCTTTAGTATGCTTTATGTGCCCATCTACAGATTGTAAATTCTATGATCACATTTTGGAAGAAGGAGATCCAAAATTTGTAGATTGTGTACACACTAAAATGGTTTACTTCTATGAACCATTACATGCAAGGTTTCTCAAGAACGAGGCCTCACAAAGTGGCTCATAGCTCTCTATGCATGGAGTTGCAAGGGACTATGATGTATTTTCTCTCGGCTAGAGCTACAAGCTTGTGACCTTGCTAGTCAACCACACAATGAGAGATTCAAATGAGGACAAGGGAAAGAGTGCCAATATCCTCAAGAATCACTATGAAAATGCAATGAAAACTAGTCTAGAGAAATGAAAATGCAATGCAACTAAGCTATGAAATGGAAAGGAAAAGTGTTACAAATCCCTCCTATTAAGCTATGTGAAGTTATGCTATTGCATGAAAGGAAATCTAAGCTATGAAAGTCATGAAAATGAAACTACTATGTAAGAATGTAAACTAAACTATGAAGCAAATGAAGAAATCTAAAGAAGGATGCAACAATGATCTCTAAAAAGATTCAAAGTTTTCAAGGATTCCTGCAGTATAAGGTTAGCATAAAAATGTGATCTGCAAATGAAGGAGAGAGCTTTCCTTTTATAAGAAATGCAAAGGAGTGCACCATTGAGATTAAGAGGCAAAAGTCTTAATCGGCGGTGGAGCTTAAAAGAGGAGTGATCTGTGTGCACAAGTATCCTCCAATAGGAATTGACTTTGTGTCCATGTGAGACAAAAGTGCTTTTTTCCTTTTTGTAAAATAGGAATAATGCTTTATTTGTGCAACTTAGGACAAGAGGAAAGGTGGGGCTTTTTATTTAATCCAAAGGGGAGGAAATATTCCTTTTAATCAAATAAAGACTTAGGATAAATGATTAGCCCATGGGATAAAAATCCAATATATGATCAAAATTAAGACTTGATCAAGAAATTGATAATGTTGAAAATATTGATTATTAATCAAAATGATTCAGGTTTGATAAATCAAATAAATGGGGCCCAAAGTCTAGGTGACCATTTTTGGGTGCATACATTTGTCCCTCTTTGAATAATATTTGATTGATCTGGGAACACATGCAGTCAAAGAAGAATTGAAATGTGAGATCGATCTGGGATCACAAAACTCAGATGTGAGGTCGATTCGGGATCACATCCGGACAAACATAGACAAAGGCCTTTGAACATGAGGTCGATTCGGGATCACATTCAAAGTAAGAGATAAGAATCTCAAATTTGAGCAAAATCTCACAAAAGATGTCTGAATCAAGAGCATCAAGATGTCAAGGATAAGGATCCCATAAATACTACCCCCTCAGAATCGAAATCGAAATTAGGTAGAGGAGAGACAACAAATTGATAAAGATTTGATTAAATCATAATCAATCATAATCGAAGATAAGGTCAATAAGATAACCATTAAGCAATGAAACATGCCCCAGTGATGAATTAGAAGAAAAGAAGTAGGGCAAATGAAAGACTAGAAAATTGAAAGACATGGAAAGGAAGAAATTCCACCAAAGATCGAAGAATTATGCCTCAAAAGTGTCTGTCAACTGCGCAAAAGAGGGAGAAGATTTGAAATGTGATTTTGACTTTCAAGATGACCTCGGATTTTGATTTCAAGTCTGAAAATGGATCTAGGACGTCAAAATTAGCTAGGGGTGCAATTTTTGCGCAATTCTGAGGTGTTTTGAAAATTAGATCAAAAAGTCAAAATGTTATATAAGGGGTGAAAATGTCATAGAAAAGGATGTGAGATGAAAGACAAGAAGTGAAAGACATGATCAAGAGGAAGTGGAAGGTGAGGGTAGTTGACCAATGGGTCCATGTAAGATGAAAAGGAGAGCTCTCTCCATATGCAAGATGCAAAACTAAACTAACATGAACCTAGGAATGCAAGCTACTATGAAAAGTGGTTGACTTGCAAGGTCACAACACTTATAGACATCTAATTATCATCATCGAGCATTATTGTTAGCATCGTAAGATCATACAATGCACACTAGTATGACTATGTGAATCTAAATATGATCTATATCAGATAGAATGTGGAAATCCCACCTAGGCACCAAAGACATGTAGGTCAAGATGACTAGTGCAGTGAGATTACCTAATTTTGTTATGGTGAGATTATGCTTGTATCAAGACACATGAAAGTTAGGATAGCTAGAAGCATGCACTCACATAAAACAGTCAAGGATAATACCTTGTCAATCCATAGTGTCAAGTAGGACCAGCATAAATGCTCATGATAGTTAGGATCAACAAACTATACCCACAAGAAAATAAAGAAACAAAACATGTTCTCATGCCCTCAGTCTTCTAGCTATGCATCATCGAAAACTTCTCAGGGAGAGACCACTCATCAAAGAAATCCTCATAGACAGCACACAAAGAAAACTAAAGTCAACATATCTCAATCGAGTTGATTGTTTAAGTGCGTGTGTGTTGGTCATAGAGTCAGACTCTGATCATCACATCTAAAAATGAGAAATATCGCATCAAACTAGACGATTGGGTAAGACATCTGATAAGTGTTAAGAAACACTCGACGCAATGGTAGTGTTGAAAAACACTGTTTGGGGTGGTGTTGAAAAACACCTGTTTGTGAAATGCCGCAAGAGACAAACGCACCTAAAGGACCAAGGCTAATAGTTATGCCCCCTAGACAAAGACAAAGACCAATTCCAGACTAAGCCAAATATGATGGAGAAAGGTTTAGTGTCGAGGACACATGCTAACAAATAGGGGTGCAAAGACCTCAAGTAGTGCCTATTTCCAGGTTTTCACCACTTGGATTTTTATTGCAATTTTTCTCTTTTTTCATTTTATTTTATTTTTTGAATTTTTGCTACCAAGGCGCCTGTTTCCAGGTTTTCACCAAGGCACTTTTTCTATTTTTTTTGTATTTTTTTTTGAATTTTTTTATTTTTTTGTATTTTTTCAGGACTTTTTATGCTTTTTAGGATTTTTTCAGCATCATATATCAATTTTTTTGGTATTTTTCAAGATCCATAAATATGTACAAAGGATGCCCCCAAACAGAAATGGGCATCAAGGATAGAACTTCTTGAGGTGCAAAATGTTGATGGGATCAGGGAGCTGTTCTCCAGCTAGATCTGATAGTAAATATGCACTTGTACCAAAAGCAACTGTGATGACATATGGTCCAAGCCAGTTAGGTGCAAACTTACCCTTTTGTTCTCTATTCTGTTGGTTCTTAGGGTTCTCTCGCAAAACAAGATCACCTATTTGAAACTCTCTAGGGTGAACCTTCTTGTTGAATGCCTTGGACATACACTTCTGATACACTCTCATATGATCAAAGGAAGCCTTACGCTTCTCATCTAAAAGTTCTAGTTCCTGTAACCTCATGGCGCGGTAATCCTCATCTGTTATCAATCCTTTGAGTGAGACTCTGAGTGATGGTATCTCGACTTCTAAAGGCAATACCACTTCAGTGCCATAGGTAAGAGAAAAAGGAGTAGCTCTTGTAGGTGTATGAATGCTAGTTCTGTAAGCCCATAGTGCGGGATTGATTTGCAAGTGCCAATCCCTACCATTCTTGTTCACTGTCCGATGAAGGATCTTAAGAATGGTTTTGTTGGAGGCTTCTACCTGTTCGTTTCCCTGTGGAAAGTAGATGGAGGACCAATGTTGCTTGATTTTAAAATTTTTGCATAAATGCTTTAGGTCCTTATTCTTGAATTGACCTTTGTTATCAGTGATAATCTCAGAAGGCACTCCAAATCGGCAAATAATATGATTCAAGATGAACAAAGAGATAGTCTTCCCTAAAGCAACAGAAAGTGGCACAACTTCCACCCATTTTGTGAAGTAGTCAGTGGCAGTAATAATGAACTTATGTCCACCTGATGAGTTGGGATGAATCTGCCCAACTAGATCAAAGGCCCAACGCTGAAATGGCCAATGAGAAATAGAAGGAATCAGCTCCCTACCTGGAGCATGAATCAAGTTTCCATGTTTCTAACATTTTTCACAAGACTTAGCAAAGGCTACTACATCTATCTGCATCATGGGCCAATAATACTCCACCCTAAGCAACCTTCAAACCATGGCAAGACCATTAGAATGTCCACCACAAATGCCCTCGTGGATGTCAACTAACGCTTGGTCAGATTCCTCCTTTTCCAAGCACCTAAGGAGCGTCCCATCTAAACCCCTCCTATATAAATCACCAGAGATAAGGGTGTGGTGAGAGGCATTACAGATGAGGTTTCGGCATTCAGAACGGTTGAATGTGTCAGGGATGATGCCATCATGAAGATATGAATAGATAACACCATATCGGGAAGACTCATGTGTGACAAGGGTACATGACATGGATTTTAGATGAGTCAAAGATGGGATGGTGTAGCTCTTCCACCAGGAATTAAAATATTGATTCATGTGTTTCCAACCGAAGGAGTGAAGCTAATGTGGCCATAGCATCTGCAGCTTTGTTCTCTATCCTTGGGATCTGTTGAAATGTCACAAATGTAAAGTAACATCTCAATGAGTCAACCATCTTTTTGTAGGGTATCAATTTATCATCCTTGGTGTGATACTCCTCATTGAATTGGTTGATGATTAACTGGGAATCCCCAAAGACATGTAACTCTGTTATGTTCCATTCTATAGCCATTCTCAATCCATTGGTTAAAGCTTCATATTCTGCAATATTATTCGTACATGGGAATAAAAGTTTGTAAGACTTTGGAATATTGTACCCATGTGGAGAGACAAATAATACTCTAGCACCTGATCCATTTTGCATGTGGGAACCATCAAAGAACATTTTCCAAGTGCGAGTAGTCATATACAGGATGTGTTCATTTGGGAATTCCACTTGAACATGCATACTATCCTTAATTGGGAAATCAGCTAATTGGTCAGCAATAGCTTTCCCTTTGATGGCCTTCCTTTCAATGTACTCTATGTCAAATTTAGTTAAGACCATCATCCATTTAGCAAGTCTACCCATGAGGGCAGCCTTACTAAGCAATTACTTAAGAGGATCAATTTTTGCAACCAAATGTATAGTATGAGCAAGCATATAGTGTCGCAACTTTTGAGAAGCAAACACCACTACAAGACAAGACTTCTCAATGTTATTATAATTGATCTCATAGGAGACTAGAGTACGGCTGATATAGTATATGGCCCTTTCTTTCCCAGTATCATCTAATTGAGCCAACAATGCCCCCAAGGAAGACTTTGTTGCTGAAATGTATAAAATCAATGGTCTCCCAGGAATAGGCAGCATCAAAATTGGAGGATTAGCTAAATACTATTTTATTTGATCAAGGCTCTTTTGGAAATCCTCATTCCATACACAAGAAGCACCCTTATGTAGCATCTTATTAAAGGGTTGTGCTCTATCTGCCAGCTATGAGATAAACCTCCTAATTGACTGGAGTCGGCCCTGAAGACTTCTCATCTAACTAATGTTTCTTGGAGGTGGCATATCTAAAATTGCTTGGACCTTTTCGGGATCAACCTCTATACCTTTTGCTGATATTATAAATCCTAAAGGTTTGCCTGAGGTGACACCAAATGTGCACTTCTTTGGATTCAATCTGAGTTGAAACTGTTCCATGCGATCGAGAATTACTTCCAAATCGGGAAGGTGTGCATCCCTTTTTCTTGATTTAGCCAAGGTATCATCCACATAATCTTCCATGTTCTTATGCATCATATCATGAAAAATTGTGGTCATAGCTCCTTGGTATGTTGCTCCTTCATTCTTTAACCCAAATGGCATGACGTTCCAGCAATAGGTTCCCCATGCACATGTGAATGTTGTTTTCTCTTGGTCTTCGGGAGCTATTTTAATTTGATTATATCCTGAGAAACCATCCATTAGAGAGTATATTCATAGCCCGCTGTCATGTCCACTATCATGTCAATGTTTGGAAGTGGAAAATCATCCTTTGGGCATGCTTTGTTTAAATCTCTAAAATCTATGCATACACGAATGGACCCATCATGTTTGGAAATTGGTACTATGTTTGAGATCCATTCTGCACAATCGATGGCTCTGATGAATCCAGCTCTCAAAATTTTTTCTAATTCTGCTTTGACAAGGAGAGCTACATGTGGATGCATTTTTTTGAGTCTCTATTTCATTGGTTTGACTCCTGGAGCTATGGATAAGTGATGCATTATAAGATTTATGTCAAGCCCTAGCATGTCTGAATAGGTCCATGCAAAATTAATTTTCTTCTTTTGTAAGAATTGTATATATGCCTTGGTTTCTTCTTCTGATAAAGACTAAGCAAGATGAATTATTTGAGGAGCTTCTTCTATGTTCAAATTAACTGGTTTTGTTGGCTCAATCAATACTGATGATCTGTCCTAAAAATAACTCAGCAAGTTATTAAGTACCCCATCCTTAGGTGCCTCAAAGAGGTTTTCACCCTCAGATACATCATCTCTTTTTACTATTTTTGGTTCTGATACTGCCACAAAGTGGTTTTCGCCATCAGACCTATTTTTCTTTCTTTCTTTTTCTTTTATTTTTAGACTGAGGTACTTAATATCAGGCTCCATCATACTTGTTGTTGGTTCACTAGTGGAAGAAGCCACGGGTTCAAGAGTATTCAGATAGCAGGCAAGTTCATAGTCATTCTAAAAAGTGAGGAATCTAGGTTCTTGATGGCGCTGAGACCAGTCAATTAGGTCATAGTGAACAAGGGTAAGGTCAATGTCTGGTTCAATGTTATTTATGTGAAAGGTGTTATCTCTGATGACCATACAATCAGGATTCATCAAGTCCCCTCCGAGGATACCCAAGTTGGGATTTGTCCTACCAAATGAAGAGTCAGCTACTAAGGCAATTCAAGGAGTACAATCCTCTAGTCCTACACTAAGCTCATTGGTCACATCAGGTTGGGTACTATAAGTATGGACAACATCCATGTCCAAATCAACTGTTGCATCTGAAAGTGCGTCCCATTCATACTCATGTGAGTTTGTGTCTGAATCATCATTTGGGCTGTGTGATGTAGAAGCCTCAAGGTTGGGAAAGGTTTCCCCTTCTCTAATGCTAGCATTGTTACTATCCATCGCAGCTAGGATAGCAACACTTTCCATTGTCAATCTAGCATTCATACAGTCACTATCCATCCCAGCTGGGATAGTAGGACCGTCAAGTATCAAATCTTTTGAATCTCCCCAAAGAAGATTTGTTAAAGGCACCCAATCATCAGACATGTCTTGTTGATTAGAAAGATTAGGTGTGTAGTCTGAATCACTATCACTGTCCTTCGCATCTAGGATAGGGACACCTTTCTTCTTATTATTTTCAAAACCTAAGCCAACTGTTGACCTATTCTTTCATCCAAAAAGGGCATGGTTAAGAGGCTCAGCTTTAGCATCCAACCTATGGCTAAGGGGACCATATCCTGGATAACCCATATTTTTAACCAACGTATACCCTCTCCCATAAGCTTTAGGTGAAGGAGAAAAGCTCTTGTTGTGTTGGTATTTTTCCTCATGATAGATCTAGTCCCTTACAGAAACTTCCTCTTTCTCTTCCTGAATAGGAACCGAAGACTCAACAAATTTTCCAAATAATGTCATTGTTGATGATGAAGCTTTCATATTTGGTGATGGTTTCCCATAAGACCTAGGAGAGATCGACATTTTTGTAAAAGAATCAATTTTATAATCTCCCATCCCAAGATCTATGGTCTTAAACTTCTGCTTGCATTGTTCAAGTGAAATACTAGGACTGTCAGCTTCCCTATTCAAAGGTACATGTGATCCAATAGAAATGTTATTAACTGACAAAGCACTATCTCTAGGTATGAAAATTTCTACACCATTATGGGGAAACTTAACACACTGGTGATACGTTGATGGGACTACTTGCATTTCATGAATCCATGGCCTACCTAGAAAAATGTTGTAGGCTAAAGGACCAACATCAACAATTTGAAATAAGATGTCCTTTTCTACTAGACCAATGTGGATAGGCAAAATGGCCAATCCCTTAGAACTTCTTTCTGCTTCATCATATGCTTTGATTGTGATCTTTTTCCTTGTGTCAATGACTTCTTTAGAATATCCTAGAGCCTTCAACAAACTCATGGTACAAATATTGAGCCCCGCACCCCCATCTATCAATACATGCCTGACACGGGTTTTATGAATCATGACTTCGATGTGTAAGGCCAAGTTATGTGGGTGACTGATGGATTTTTCATCTTCTTCTGAGAAAGTGAGGTAATGAGGGCTAGCCAAATGGTTGACCATATTCTAGAATTGATCAATATCTAAGTTGTTAGGGACACTGGCTGCTCGCAAAGCATCCTCAAGGACACGCTTATGCGTAGGGGACAATTCTAAAAGTTCAAAAATAGATATCTGCGCTGGTGTATGTTGTGATTGGTCAATAAGGTTATAATTGGAATCAGGACCAACAATAGATTTAGGAAGAGCACCCTTGGACATGGGCTGCTTAGACTTGCTAGAGCTAGGACCTCTGATAATAATGGGAGCTTGAGCCTGACCCCTAGTGACAACATTGAGGGATTGGGGCATCCTTCATGAGTGAGGACCTCTTAGCACCACAACGGGTCCTTCATCAAACATTGGAGTTGAATCCACATCATATCCATAAGGATCTTTCCCTCTCATCATGTTGATATTGTCATCAGCCACTTCAAGCATGTTAATAACATTTTCAGCATTTGTGTAGGTATAGTTGATAGCAGCCTTGCCATGCTTGCTGTTAGAATTCTCCCCTTTCTCATATTTGGGCAAGGGTTCTTTAAAAGCCTTATGATCTACATTAGTAGTTAAACCATCAACTTGTAATCACCCACTTTCAATGAGGTCTTGGACAAGATGTTTAAGCCTAAAACAATTTTCTATATCATGTCCAATTCCATTGTGGAAGACACAAAAGGCTTTCTCATCCCACCAATGAGGTTTAGGATCGGGTATGCGGTGCTTGGTAGGATCCTGAGGTTGCGCAAAATTATGAGCAATTAGTGTCTTGAAAATATCTGCATAGGAGTCCCCAAGTTTGGTGAATTGTCTCTTTTCCTTCTTAGGTTTCCCTTGATACTTGGGTTTGTTCTCTTGTTGTCCTAAGGACGCTTGCAGCTTCATGGCTTGTACCACATTGGAGAGATTAAGAAATCCTTCATTCTTAGGTTGTGGTGAGTCAACAACTCCGTCATTGACCACCTGTTTATTCTTGTTCCAATAGGAGTTCTTTTTGTCCTTATAACCATTATTGTTGTTGTTTTGGCCATTGTTGTTATTAGTTGATTTAGCCAAAATTCCTTGTTCTTTTAGGACATCCTCTATGTGACATGCCACTTCTACCATGGTATCAAAAGAATTAAATGGTATCTTTCTTACCTCATATCTTAATTCCAGCACTAAGTTACTCACAATGATGTCTATTCTTTCCTCCTAAGGAATTGTCCTTGGATATTTTGAGCACAAACGTCTCCACCTTTGTAGGAAAGTGACAAAAGGTTCTCCTTGATTTTGTTTAAGCTTGCACAAATCAAGCATTGTGACTGACCTTGATAGATTATAAGAAAAATGTTGAACAAATCTTTGGACAAGTTCTTTAAATGACTTTACTGGAGGAGTAAGGTTGGTGAACCACTCCATGGCTTGGCCTTTGAGACTCCTTAGAAATAATCTCATCAAGTAGGAGTCTTCATGATGAAAATAAAAGCTCATTATGTAGAATTGTTGAACGTGGTCATGAGGGTCACCAACGCCATCATATTTGTCATAGGTTGGAAACTCAACTTTCTTAGGGAACTCAACCAACACCACACTCTTGTCAATTAGGTTGGGACATATGGAGTCCAAATTAAATGTGCTCTTAGGAGCCCTCATACTTTCTATATCCTTTTGCATTTGCATGATCACCTCATTGCTGGAAGGATTCTATTTCTTAATCTTTTGGTGGACGTCAAAATCATATGGAACTTTAGCACCTTTGTTGATAAGGCTTTTTAGGAATTGATCCTTGTTTTGTTCCACATATCATTCTACATATTCTTGAAAGGATGGTTCTTGTTGCATAGTCATAAAATCCATATGATCAAATTTGGCATAACTTCCTACATGTTGTGAGCCATGATGTACTCATTGGGAGGGTTGCTTTGAATGTCTATGAGGTGATTGTCTCCTATGAGGATCATATCTTGAAGCCCTTCTTCCTCTAGGGCTTGGGGATCATGAGGGTGTCCTTGATCTTCTTATAGGACTTGGTGAAGGGGTAGATGGGGGTGAGTTGGTCCCACTATTGGTTCCCCTCCCATTGAATCAGCTTTGGATTTGTTGTGCATAGAGTCTATCTTCTTCTTCTTGGGTGACTCTCTTCCTTATATCCAATAATGCACGTTCCTCTTCTAGTTGTCTGAATTTATCCTTTTTAGAAACTTGTTCATCCAAATAGGCTTGCTTCTCCCTCTCAATGCTTTTCAATCTCGTATTTGCATATCAAGAGGTATCTTTAAGTGGTGAGGATGGTCTCGAATGCCTTATTGCGTTGGCTGCATTTATGTGGTGATCACTAGATTCATTATTCTGGTCCTCATGTTGTGACCCTAAATCTAAGTGAGTTTGCTTATGATATCTCTCAGCTCGTTGGTGAGCATCAAAATACCTCACATTTTTGGGAGGTGACCCGGGTGGACTAGCATGAGAAGAACCACCGTACTCTCTCCTATGCCGTTGGAAGATATCTTCAAGAGTTTGATTCGTGGCTTCTCTTTGTTGTTGAGTGAAAGTGTAACTCATGTCCATGCTTGATGAAAGTGGTACAAAAGAGGTGCTCACTTCACTAGGATTATCTTTTGGATTAAAACAAACCTCAGATTCACTCTTAGGCGATTGATCAAAAAGGGGTCCTTTTCCCTTATGCTGTCGACGAGTCTTAACTGGTGGTAACTGGCTAAAGGCAATAGGGGGTCACTTCTCTTGATTGACTTGGTACCTTGTTGTAACTAACATGAAGGAAAGATACTCTCAATGATAAGATGACCTCTCAAAGTGTCAGCACCAAACTAGGATAATCAAAGTCCTCTATTGTCCAAAGAGAAATGAAAAGATAGAAAAGGGGCTTTACCAACACTGTCAAAGAGGTGCTTCAAATCAAAGGGTGACTACCCTTGTAATTTTGAACTAGGAGGTTGGACTAGGCCAAAATATAATTGAAATCAAGATTTAAATGAAAGCGATTTGGACAATAAGAGCACTAAAATTTTCCAAGAATGTAGCTAACAATCCTAGAGATGAACCTTGGCACCAAGATGGCCTTCTAATTTGACAATTATTCCCAAAGTGATTTCATAAATCAGATGATGCTATCCTGGAGGACTAAAACCAGAAATGTAGAGTCAAGACAGGTCTCAAAGGATAGAGCAAGAAGCCTACTCCAAGACCTAACCTGACTAACAGCAATTGAAACTAATCAAATTACAAGCACGATAGAAATTAACTAGGTGGTATACTCTGGGCTACTGGGGTGATACACCTACAACCAGGTGATAGACCTTACAATAGCTGAGTGATAAACACCAGGTAGGTCAGGCAATAGTCTATTCGGGGTGAACTATTGTGTGATATTTCCTCTCAAAGCAGGTGATACTTTTTGGACCCGTGAAGTATCGTGCGATATTTCACTCTAAAGGATGCGATACTATTGCAAAATTGCTTAACTCTTGACCAGAACTATGTAAAATTTACATTTTTGGGTCTGTTTGGTCAAAATTTTTGGTCTGAGGGTCGATGTTTTTGATTTCAATCACAATATCAGCAGAATTTTGGCAGGTTTGCAAATAGTGACGGATCAAACATGTCTCAAACACTTGAAACAAGGGCAAAAGCAACCTTGCCAAGACAAACACTTGTGATATCAGAATTGAAAAAGCACCCTATGAATGTTATTGATTGTTTGTATGTAAGAACGTTTATACTGGCATCACACAACTGAAGATAATTCAAGAAAATCTATCCTAAAAAGGTCAAGGCTCAATACTTACCAACTTAGCCCACAACTTGATGCCCCCTTGCCTCACACCAAGTGGTTACCCATGAGAGATATTGGCTTTGTTGTGGAAGTGTCAAATGACACAACCAAAGGGACACATATGGTGAGTATCTTAAGGTGATCTGGGTAAACCACTTGGATCAATCCTTGCACTAAGAAGATAAGCGGCTAAACAAGGTGGCTTCTATCTAATGGTTCTTAATAAGGGCTTCTATTCACAACACCCCTCTTGCTCCTCATAAAGGACTAGGACCTCATGGCTACAAGAGTACCTTAAGCATTCTTGCTCAATGTTTTCCCCATGGTCGCAATCCCATGAGCTACTCACATCAAGCGAAGACAAGTGTTATGTCTACCAAGGGTTTGTGTCCTCGATAGCCTTGAGATTATAGTGAGTTGGAATCTCTCACCACCAAGGAAAATGATGACAAGGTTGTCCCCACTTGGGTCGTTCCTCTTGATTGCTCAAGAGTAGGCCCGCTAAAGGATCCTAAACTAAACAAAGAATGGATGATTTTTGAGGTTCAAGGTTTTTGGTTCACCACGAGGGTGAAGAGCATACTCCCCTATCTCAAAAACTTCTCCCAAACACCCCAAGCAAAATTTATTTACCCTCTTGTTTTCAAAATTCAAAGATGGGTCAAGATTTTTTGGTTCACCAAAATGGTGAAGAGCATACTTCTCCTACCACCCAAGAATTCCTACAACAAGATCTTAAGTGCCTAATAAATGAAACAACTAGTTTTTGCCACACTTAAAAGGAAAGCAAATAAACAAGCAAGATTTTTTTTTTTGTTTTTATGCTTGGGCAGCCCTACAAAAACCATTAGTAGCCCTCTTTGACATGCGATTTTGACAAAATATTCAAGCAAGAGGCACCTACAACCACAACTTGTTAGACCAACAAGGTTAGCAAAATCCAAAATCTAACAATGGTTAGCACATGAAACATCAGAGAATCTACAAAATAACTGATCAAATGATAAAATTTGAAAATGAAACCATCGTGGTTGGATTAGGCTCAGAAAGACCTTTCCAACGATATATCATACTTCAATTTTTGATACCATTTGCTCAAAAATAGCTCTCTGTCAGGTGTAGACGATATATCTTAGACTTCACCAGTATCACGCGACACAGTTTCTTGTAGCCGAGCGATATACCTCAATCTGGGGATATACTGCACAATAGGCGAGAGATACTTCGCATGACACCAGACGATAAACCTCAATACGTGTGTGTGATTCTTCTGTGATGTGAAGTGTCACGCTGGTATTATAAGGTATATCACGTGATATACCTAAGAAGTGTCGCACGATACTCTGAGACAGAAAACCAGAGAACGCAAAATATCTGAAAATTAAGCTAAAAACTTCATGAAAAATTGACGAAAAATGATGAAAATGCAGAAAAAGAAGGGACAAAGCTAGTCTACTCTGCCCCACGGTGGGCGCCAAAAATGTACACACTAAAATGGTGTACTTCTATGAACCATTACATGCAAGGTTGCTCAAGAATGAGGCCTCACAAAGTGGCTCATAGCTCTCTATGCATGGAGTTGCAAGGGACTATGATGTATTTTCTCTCAGCTAGAGCTACAAGCTTGTGACCTTGCTAGTCAACCACACAACGAGAGATTCAAATGAGGACAAGGGAAAGAGTGCCAATATCCTCAATAATCACTATGAAAATGCAATGCAAACTAGTATAGAGAAATGAAAATGCAATGCAACTAAGCTATGAAATGGAAAGGACAAGTGTTACAAATCCCTCCTATTAAGCTATGTAAAGTTATGCTATTGCATGAAAGGAAATCTAAGCTATGAAAGTCATGAAAATGAAACTACTATGTAAGGATGTAAACTAAACTATGAAGCAAATGAAGAAATCTAAAGAAGGATGCAACAATGATCTCTAAAAAGCTTCAAAGTCTTCAAGGATTCCTGCAGCATAAGGTTAGCATAAAAACGTGATCTGCAAATGAAGGAGAGAGCTTCCCTTTTATAAGAAATGCAAAGGAGTGCACCATTGAGATTAAGAGGCAAAAGTCTTAATCGGCGGTGGAGCTTAAAAGAGGAGCGATCCATGTCCACAAGTATCCTCCAATAGGAATTGACTTTGTGTCCATGTGAGACAAAAGTGCTTTTTTTCTTTTTGTAAAATAGGAATAATGCTTTATTTGTGCAACTTAGGACAAGAGGAAAGGTGGGGCTTTTTATTTAATCCAAAGGGGAGGAAATATTCCTTTTAATCAAATAAAGACTTAGGATAAATGATTAGCCCATAGGATAAAACTCCAATATATGATCAAAATTAAGACTTGATCAAGAAATTGATAATGTTGAAAATATTGATTATTGATCAAAATGATTCAGGGTTGATAAATCAAATAAATGGGGCCCAAAGTCTAGGCGACCATTTTTGGGTGCATACAGATTGCATATCCAGATGTACTATCACAGTAAGTTTTTGTAGATTCAATTTTGACACACCTTTTTCATTAATGTCAAAGGGAGAGTATGTATAGAATATGGATAATAGATATGTATAAGGAGATATAAGATAGAAAGATATGTTTAGGGAGACAAAAAAAATTTGTATTAAGGACAGTTAGCAACTTGGCCATATTCCTTTGTTGCCATCAATGACAAAGGGGGAGATTGTTGGAAAGTTGGCTATACTGATGTATATGACTTAATATAGTGTTGTCATTATGGCAACAAAGTCATATAGTAGTTTGGAGTCAGCGCACTTGATGAGAAGTGTAATACCCCAAAAATGGCCTATAGGTTCATTAACCTCCTACATCCTCAAATCGAATGAAATCAACATCAAATTCCTAACCTAAGGCACATCTGCACATCATCGAATCTTAATTGATTATCTTAATTCCACATCAGGGAATATTCCTTGAATATTCATAATTTATCATAATTATCTTTAATTGAATATTATTTGGTGATAAATGTCATTATTTATCCTAAAGTTGATTAACTGAATATGATGAATATTTAATTAATCAGATTTAATACTGCCACTTAATTATTTAATTAAATTTAATCCTATTTATTCATAAATTGTATTGTTTAATTTTGACAATAAATCAAAAATCTTATGACTAATTGATTAAATTCTTATTTAATTAATTAAAATCAAAGTTGTCAATATTTAATAATATAGTTTTTGAATAAAAGTTTGATTTAATAATTGATTAACCCATAAATCAATTGTTTTAATTCAAAAATTAGTTAAGTGGAAAATAAATCACTTTATTTATTAAATTAATTCATATTAAATCATGCACAATCAAAAAAGCAGTTAACTTTAAATCAATTTTTAATTTCAATTTGTTAACTTTCTAAACTCAACATTTGATGATGAGTTGAAAAAGTGAAATAAAGCATGATTTTATGAGTTTATTTATTCTTAATTTCTTGTTAACTCAAAAATCAACCTGAGTTTATCAAGAGTGATTTATGGCTTTTCTCAATGCATCCTCAAACCCTAGATTTCTATAAAAACATCCCTCAAGCTTTCAATCAATAATACACCCCTCAAGATTTGAATCAATAATATATCTCTCAAGCTTTCAATCTCTCAATCTCTCGAATTTGCACAATTACTCTGGTGAAATTACATATGAAGAATCAAGCTTTTGCGACAAGCAATTTTGTGAGATCATTTCATAGTTTTCCATAGCTTTTGCATACTTTTGCATTCATCTTCATAGCATTGTTAGATTAATTTGCACATCATTTCAATTTCATTCTAGATTAATTTCATATAGTTTTTCATCCTAATTGCATAGAAAATACAAAAATATAGATTAATCTACGTTCATTCTACATTCATCTTTTAGCATTAAATCCTTCATTTAGGTGTTGCATTGTCACTGATCTCGGTTTAATCTGAGAATACCATAATCACACCTACTAGAAGGTAGTAAATCACCTAGTTAGCTTAGTTTCATTTATTTGTAGATTTTGATTTTACTAACCTCTAATATTTTATTGAAGTGTTGTGTCCGCAGCTAGGTACAATTTTCACACACACAAGAAGATCAGAAATCAGTTAAGTATTGAAGACTGGATAGTGTACAGAGTTTCTGAAGCTCATAGCATCAGCGCACATGCATACAACTAAGTTATGGTGTGTGCCCTGGAAGTTAAGTTGGTTGGACTATATCCATGCTTAGTCTATGAGCACATGATTAGATATGAAAGCATGAGAAAGATACAAACAGTTGAAGTGACACAGCCAGTGTGTACTAGTGAAGAACAGAGTAAGCAACTGACTGTTATCATTTTGAGTTGTGGTTATATTCTAATGATGTAAAGGCTATGCGCCTATTGTAATTAGGTTATTGACATGTATATATGTTTGTTTGTAAACATGCTTGAGCTAATTCATTTGGAAGCATTGTATGTAATAGGTTTAAGGGCCGACCTAGTTGTTTAGTTTGTATGCACATATAAATATGAGATGCACCCACTGTAATTAGTATGGTAGCTGATATATAGTTGAGACAAGTAGAGAATAAGTATGCAAAGAGTCTATAAGATTTATTAAAGATTTGAAAGAGGTCAAAGCATCAAAGGAACTGATCAGACAAGTAGTGTCACAGTGACAGTTCATCCAACAGATATAGTGTGTATCTAAGATCTGAAGGTTGTAGCCTTCACCACTTGAGTAGTGAGCTCTAGGATAGTGCATCCACACCCCTGACAGGGTTTATTGTAAAAGACTCCTAATAGGGTCCAACCCTTGACAAGGTCTACTATACTTAATGTATTGTAAATCAACTCCTAATAGGGTTAAGGATCTTCTAACAAAGATCATAAAACACTGGTATAGAATGTTAGTGGGTGTCAATTCCCATTGGGGTTATTACCTATTTGGGTTTCCCCGTAACCATATTGGTGTTATGTGTTGATTTCATGTTTCATGTTTATGTGGATGTTCATTTCAATACTTAAGCATTTAAGTTTAGTTTAAAGTATAAGTAAAAAGATAAAATACAGTGAACACTAATTCACCCCCCCTCTTAGTGTTCCCATTCCTAATACTTATGACCCCTTAGGACCCATAAAAATGCATATTAGGGGTCTTAAGGGGTGATGAGGGGTCCTAGGAAACAATAATTTGTTCTAAGACCCCTTATGACCCATTATGACCCATAAGAATACATATTAGGGGTCATAAGGGTCCATAAGACACATTAATCTATCTTAGGACCCTTTATGACCCCGTAGGACCCTTTATAACCATTTAGAATACATCTTAGGGGTCTTGAGAGAGAGAGAGAGAGAGATGTCCTAAGGGGTCATATGGGGTCCTAGGACACATTAATGTGTATTAGGACACCATATGATCTCTTAAGACCCCTTAGGACCCCTAAAGTGTGTTAATAGGGGTCCTAAATGGTCTTGAGGGGTCATGAGGGGTCCTAGGACATAATAATATGTCTCAGGAAACCTTATTATGCCTTAGGACCCATAAGAATACATATTAGGGGTCTTGAGGGGTCTTAGGACATAATAATGTGTCTGAAGACCCCTTATGACCCCTTAAGACCCATAAGAATACATATTAGGGGTCCTAAGGTGTCATAAGACACATTAATGTGTCCTAGGACCCTTTATTACCCCTTAGGACCCTTTATAACCACTTATAATACATCTTAGGGGTCTTAAGGGGTCATATGGGATCCTCGGACTCATTAAGGTGTCCTACAACCCCATATGACACCTTAGGAACCATATGAACACATCATAGTGGTACTAAGGGGTCATAAGGAGTCTTAAGGGGTCCTAGACCCCTTATGACCCCTTAGGACCCATAATAATACATCCAAGGGGTCCTAAGGGGTCTTAAGGCATCTTAAGGGGTCCTATGATAAATTAATGTGTCCCAAGACCCCATATGATCCCTTCAAACTCATTAGGACCCATAATATGTACTCTAAGGTGTTATAAAGTGTCCTAAGGGGCCATATGGGGTCTTAGGGGGTCCTAGGACCCCTTCTGACCCCTTAGAACAACTAATGACACCTTAGGACCACTAAAAAAATATCTTATGGGTCCTAAGGGGTGTTAAGGACCCATAAGATATATTCATATGGGTCCTAAAGGGTCATAAGGGGTCCTAGGAGACATTAATGTGTCCTAGGACCTCTTATGGCTCTTTAAGACCCCTTGGACCCATATGAATAAATATTAGGGGTCATAAGGGGTCATAAGGGGTCCTATGAGACATTAATGTGTCTTTTAACACCTTATGAAACATTATGACCCATCCTATGTATTATTATGGGTTTTAAGGGGTCCTAAAGAGTCATATGGGATCTTAAGGTGTCCTAGGACCCCTTATTGTTAGGATTAGGTAATACCTAGAGGGGGGTGAATTAGTATTACAGAACTTTGATCTCAACTGTAAACAATTACAAATAATCTAAAGTAATGTAGAAATAGAAAGAACATAGAAGCATAACACATTACTCATGACACCATGTTTTTTTCTCGAGGAAACCCTGGTCAAGGGAAAACCTCAGTGGGGATGGTACCCACAAATATGCACTAAAGTATAATATCCCTATTAGGAGATCTAGCCATGTTAGGAGCCGATTGTTACATAGTAAATTTCCTTGTTAGAGGAATACAAAACCCTGTTAGGGGTATACAAAACACCTGGTTAAAGGTGGTGAGCACATTGCTCTTACAATCAATACTTATCTCAAAATAGCTCTCAAAAGGGGAACAATACAAGCACTTATCTTTCTTAGATAGTTCCAACTATAGCTTAGCCTCTTATTGATCTTGCATCTGATCTCTACTCTTATAAATGCAAAATTTCTCCTTCATCATAATCATCCCATACTTCACTTTCACAAAAATACTCCATACTTATATAAAATCAGCCTTCAAGTTGGCTTCACAAATGTCATAAAAAACATAATAAAAACTCATCTAAATGATATCTATGGAGTCAGCACTCTTATATGACCAAAGAGTTAGCAATACATTTTATTCACTAGTCTTAGCATGTTACCATATCCATTGTACTTTCCTTAATCTTTGAAACTGTTCATATACCCTATTAGACTATTTTACTATCTTTCGTATACTTTCAGATCATTGTATCTTGCCGATCTGTTAACCAAAACTTATGCACTTTTAACTAAAGCATGCATACATCCTAAAATACCTCTAGTTAATTTTTCAAGCCATAATACCTTGTATATCTTTATCACTGGTAAAAAATGTGCCACTGTACCCTGTCATCCTGATTCTAGACTTAGTTATTTTCATGACTGAGACTCTGGTGGAAATCTCCACAACATGTGATCACTCTATCATAAGTGTCACTGTAAATGGAAACCCTTAAGTGATTCCCAATACTCCAAAACATCAGATGTTAACAATATCTCCCTTTGGCATTGATGGCAACACTTAGAAAAATGACTAAGTGTTACAATACAACTTTCTTTTTCTTTCCTTTTCTTCATTTTTCCTTTTTCTTCCTCTCCCTTTGACATCAATGGAAAAGGTATTCTCAAAATTGTAGAACCTAGGCACAAGTGGTTTAGTGCTTACTCATCAAATTTAAGACATCTTGGAAGGAGATTTCCAATGTCTTAACTTCTTCAATCCATGAACTTATCTGTAGTTCACTAACATGGATTAATCCATTCAGTGCATATGATGTTGTCTCTGCTACCTTAAGCTTAGTAAGAGTAGATACTAACATTGAACCTTCAAATTTTATCATCTCTGAGAGATGAGTCTCCACTATTGTGAGCATAGGAGTCAATAGGCTTCTTAATAAGCCAAATCTGTCTGCAACTCTCCCTTTCTCCATTTCTAGTACTCCTATCTTGTCCAATAGCCTAGATGTCTCCTTATCTACCTCTCCCATAGTTTGTGAAGATGATTCACAACTATCCATTATAATTTCAAGGCTAGCCTTGTCTTTGTCTATGATCTCCTCAATATTCTTTAAATGTCTACAGGGTTTTATGCAATAGCTATAAAGTTTCCTACCTTGTGCTACACAACTCCTTATTTTAAGAGTAGTAGTCTTAAGAATATCTAAGTCTCATGAGATGGACTTACAAACTTTGGTCAAATTTTTCTCCAAGTTCTTTCCATCCTTTTCCTCTTTTATCTTTAGCAATGAGTCAAAATGACTATCAAAGCTATCGAATACTATACCAAGATTCTCAACCTCATCCTTGTCTTTGAAGATAGCTGGTGAAGGGAGTAGCTTGCTCAGAGTTTCTATAGCCCTTACCATTACCTCATCTCTTTTGTCTCCTTTCTGAACTAATCTCTCCTTAGCTTTAGAAAAAGCCATAAATGAAATTCTCATCAGCTCATCTTCATCTATGATGTCCACATCAGAACAAACTAGTTTGGGCACACTTGCCAATAATAGGGATGTGTCCAGTCTTACCTTAGTAACTTTTTCTGATTTTGGGTATCTTTCTTTCTTTTCTTCTTGCTATAATTCCTTCTCCTATGCTTTTTCTTCTTGTTTCTCTTCTGGTTTTCCTTCTTCTATCTATTCCCAATCTTCAACCTCCATCGCACTGTCCACATTATCCATAAATGAATCATTTACATCCTACAAAGTTCCAAGGCTAATAGGCACACCAGTGACAAAGAAGTTTGGTTGCATGCTAACTTGAGCACTTTCATCTATTGCCTTTTAAATCTCTCCTAAACCCAAAGATATAGGCTTATAAGCCTTAGGAGGTGAAACCTTCTTAGGCATGCCATACATTAGAACTTGGTCCAATGCCTTTTGGGTGTCCTCAATCACCTCATCATACTTCCTAGCCATAATCTTGACTAGTCTGACCTTTGTCCTTAGTAGGGGTTTTAGTGCCTTTATGATTCTTTCTCTTTCTTGAATTGACACAACTGAAAATATGTCATCAATTTTTTTATTTCTTATGTTTTCATCCTCTGAATGTGCTAACTATTTTCTAATTTCCAATTTTCCATATAGGGCTTTGGGAATACTTCCTTCAATTTCCAACAAATTCTTCTTAAAAACAAGTAGATGCTCAATAACAGTATATTCAATGACTTCTTGGTCTTCCTAATTGTATCTCTCATAGTATCTATTCACTGTTAATAGATTTCCATCTTTGATAAATATTTTCTGTAGTGATTTCATATCTGGTTTCCATAGGGTTTGTGGATTCTTTTGAACTATTTTCTATTCCTCTTTCGCACCTGTCTTTTCTTCCTTCTTCCTCTTCACTTCTGTCTCATTTTCCTTTTGACTGACCTACTTAACTGTCCTTGATGATCTTATGGTAACAACTATAGTCACAACTTCTTGTGTTTCTTCCTCTTAAGAGGATGATAAATCAACAACATCATCAGTGGGAGCTGTTGCCTTTTCTATCTCCAATGGAGTGGGTGCATCTGTGGCCATACTAGAAGATGCCTCCATCCTATTTTTAAAATCTAAATACTGCCTCATTTTCATTCCTACCTTCGCAGTAATTTATTCAACAATCTTGCTTACTTTTCTTTTCTTTGTCACTTTCTCTTTTTTTTTTTTGACTTTCTCATATTTCTCTTTATATGTACCTCATCTTTCTTGAGTAGGGTCCTTTTCTGCTACCAATACATTCTCTACTTGCATAGTCAGTACTTCAACACTTACCTCATATCCCATATGATAGAACCATTTGGTTCTAGGCTCAACTACCCCAAAGAAGACAATTAATTTCAACCATGAAACAAATAGTGTCCTCATATTTCTCTACTAATTTTTTTGGAATCCTGTACCTTTATTTCATCTGCCTCTGCATAATCTTAATCATGCCAAGCAATTCCCCATCAATCTAGTCCTTTTTTTGTCTTCTATAGTATTCTAAGATTTGCAATCTAGTGGGTTCATTATCTTTCCATGCTCTAGGATGCATGCCAAGAAAGTTGTGAATGATATGAATGTACATGTGAATTAGAAATGAACCAAACCTAAATGCCTTAGATTTATCCTTCTTTATAGCTTTTACATTCTCAATGAATTATTGAGCTAGAATTTCACAAAGATTGTACTTCTTGTTCTCTTTTATCATTTTGTATGCCATCATTATCGCTCCAACTGATACATAATTAAGTCTGGAACTGTAAAACAACTTGTAGCCTATCATCATTGCTACCAATTTGACATCTTGTAAATAAACATAATTTAATGTCATTTCCCTCTTATCCCATTTAGAGTATGTTAGGGTTTTAGATTCTTTTCTCAGGTTCTTCTCACCAATAGGTAGGGCTCCTTCATTTTCAAGGCATGTGATATCATGGATCAATTGAGCACATATCTTAACAGGTTGATCACCTATCCATAAAAACTGATCATGAACTCTACTCAGAATGATTTTGAACCATTCAACTTCCCTGAACTCTGTGAGTCAGGTTAACTTGAGTATTGTTAGGTGTTTAAATTCTTCTGCCAAAGACCCATTTACTTCTAACATACTATTCAATTCATATAAGATGTTAACCTCCCCAATAATCTCATAATTGTAGTGTATGTATGCCCTAATATCCTTTACGTGTAACACACCTATGAGGGTTTGAGAAAACACCCCTTCCCGATCATCCTCATAGGATTTGAATGGATGCCTTTTGAATTTGTATCTAGGTTTGTCTACAACATCATAAACTACTGGTGCATCCATGACTTTCCAAAGAGATCAGGTCTAAATACCTTAAAAGTGCTCAAATTTGATGTTTGGCTTCACACGAACACAAAATCTCTCTGCTAGATCACTGCTCTACTTTCACACTTTTTCTCTCCTTAGTCATTGATAAAAAAAATGGTGTAGAAATGAAGTCTTTCAAGTCTTTTATCCATTGCAAGTTGAGTGTGTGCATTAAACATAGGTAGCTCAACTTTGCTTGCCATCCAGTTGGTGCAAAACTTGCAAACATAAAAGATGAATCTTCAAGTATTGCACTCTCATTCACAGACTCCACAACATCTGTACACATCGCACCTAAGCTCTCATGAGATTAATCCACTAATACAAGGGCTGTATAATTTATGTTATCTGTATCCAATGCTCCCCATAAGGCCATGAGACCTTCTAGGTTGATACCTCAAAGAACTCATCATGTGAAGATGAAGCATCATTAGCTATCTCTCCCTGAACCACTACCTTATTTAGAAATTTTACTTTCCATATCTTCTCATCCTCTGATTTCTTGAATTGAATCTCATATTCATTCATGTAATCATTTAGGCTTTTACCACTGTAACCAACATTCTTCCTTATAACCATAGGAGGTGGTCCTTCTGGTTCACTAGATCTCCTTGGTCCTCTTCTATTGTCATCTCCATTATATCTACAAAACTTTGCAATGTGACCTAGATTGTTACATTTTTAACAAATAGGTGTTCTTCTTCTATCTTGATTAGTCTGCAGCTTATAGTACCTTGCTGTGTGCCCAAAGTTATTGCATTTCTAACATGTAATCTTGGCTGTAGATTCTTCTCTGACATAATCTTTCTTATACCTAGACTAATGAGGTTTTCTACAATCTACCTTCTCATGTCCATAATCATAGCAATTAAAATAGTATCTTGTAAAGGGCTTAGAGTTACCTTTACTTCTGCAATCTCTTTTCATATGTCCAACTTTGTTGCATTTGAAACATCTACCTCTGAAGGGTCTGAACTATTCTCCAGGTTCTTCATTGGTAGGCCTTTCTTTAGGAATAGGTCTTTCCTCATTCTTGGCTTCTTTTGGCCCTTCTTGAGTTTTTGAACTTTCAGCTTCATTGAATCCAATCATATCTCCTTTAGCCTTTTGTCTTGCTCTTTGTTCATCAATCGTGTCACTGCTCATGTGTAACTTTTCAATGAGTAATTTGGCTTTAGTGAATTCACCTTTAATGATCTGATTGTATTTATCCAGTTCCTGATATTTATCCTTGTAGTGGTCAAGTTCGGTCTTCATTTGTCCTATCTGTAAGTTAGCTTCTTTTAGTGACTCTTCAACTTTATTTCTTTCATCCTTTTCATGTTGAATCTTTTTGATCATCAAAAGGTTTATTTTTTCTTTTTCTTGTTCCAACATCTTTACTTTGTCTGATGTATCATTGTTTGAACCTTCTTTGATCTTCTCCATAAGGTTGTGTCTTTGGCTTTTTACAATCTCAAGCCATTCTTTAAGTTTCCTCATGAAACCTTCTGCTCTTCTTAATTTAAATTTTAGTTCACTATTCTCAACCTTCATCTTGTCTAGATCTTCAAGTGCAGCTTCAAAGTTCTCTTGAAAAACTTTCGAATCCATTCTGATCTCTCTTAAGTTGTTAGAATTTTTCTTCAAGGGCCAATATCTCTGATACCAATTATTAGGATTAGGTAATACTGAGAGGGGGGGTGAATCAGTATTATAGAACTTTGATCTCAACTTTAAACATTTACAAATAATCCAAAGTAATGAAAAAATAGAAAGAACATATAAGCATAACACATTACTCATGACACCATGATTGTTTCTCAAGGAAACCCTAGTCAAGGGAAAACCTCGGTGGGGATGGTACCCAAAAATATGCACTAAAGTATAATATACCTGTTAGGAGATCTAGCCCTATTAGGATTTGATTGTTACATAGTACATTTCCTTCTTAGAGGAATACAAAACCCTGTTAGGGGTATAAAAAACACCTGGTTAAAGGTGGTGAGCATTGTGCTGTTACAATCAACACTTGTCTCAAAATAGTTCTCAAAAGGGGAACAATACAAGCACTTATCTTTCTTAGATAGTTCCAACTATAGCTCAGCCTCTTACTAATCTTGCATTTGATCTTTTATCTTATAAATGCAAACTTTCTCCTTCATCATAATCATCCCATACTTTTCTTTCACAAAAATACTCCATACTTATACAAAATCAGCCTTCAAGTCAGCTTCACAAATATCCTACAAAACATAATAAAAACTAATCTAAATGATATCTATGGATTCAATGCTCTTATATCACCAAAGAGTTAGAAATATACTTTATTAACTAGTCTTAGCTGTGTGTGTGAATTTTGTACCTGATCTGTAGACACAACACTTCAGTAAAACATTAGAGGTTAGCAAAATGAAATTGTGCAATGAATTGAAAGCTAACTAACCAAGTGATTTACTACCTTCTAATAAGTGCAAGTATGATGTTCTCATATTGTTATTGAGATCAGTGACCTTGACGACACCTAAACGAAGGATTTGAATGCAAAATGTAGATATGGAATCAATGCAATTAATCTATTTTTTTGGTTTTTCTATGCAATAATATGATAAAAACTTGATATGAATCTATGATATGCTATGATATGCTAAATGATCTAACAAATGAAAACTAATATGATATGAAAAACTATGCAATATTGATCTCACAAAGCTTGGATTCGCAAAGATGATTCTTCAGTCTCCAATTCAGCAGCGTGATTATGCAATTCTTGTGGATTTGAGAGATGATTTGTGAAGAGCTAAAGCCTTAATTTATAGAAATCCAGGGCTTTGAGGATGCATGAAAGAAAGCCATAAATCACTCAAATAACTCAGGTTGATTTTGAGTTATTTTTAAATAAAGATAATTTAATTCACAAAAACATGCAAATCATGCAAAAACAACTTTTTAACTCAAATTAGAAGTTTAGATCAACTTTAAAACTCAAAAATGATGTTGAGTTCCAAAAAGTCAATAACTTGCATTTATTTTCTGATTTGGAGTTTAACTACTCTTTGATTGTGCACATGGATAATTATGAATTAATAAATAAATAAAGTGATTTATCTTCAACTTAACTGATTTTTGAAAAATAAAACAATTGATTTATGGGTTAATCAATCATTTAATCAAACTTTTATTCAAAATTACAATATTAAAAATTGACAAAATGATTTAATTAATTAAATAAGAATTTAATCAATTATTTGTAAGATTTTGGATTTATTGTCAAAATTAAATATCATAATTAGGAATAATGGAATTAAATTCAATTAAACAATTAAGTGGTAGAATTAAATCTAATTAATTAAATATTGAGAATATTCAATTAATCAAACTTTAGGATAAATAGGATTTATCACCAAATAATCATTAAATTAAAAATAATTAGGATAATTAGGAATATTACTAGGAATATTCCTTGATGCTTTTTTTAGGATAATCAATTAGGATTCGATGATGTGTCGATGTGCCTTAGGTTAGGACTTTGATGTCAATTTTGTTCGATATGTTGATATAGAAGATTAATGAACCTATAGCCCATTTTTGGAGTATTACATTAGCATGTTACCATATCCATTTTACATTCCTTAATCTTTGCAACTATTCATATACCCTGTTAGACTATTTTACTATCTTTCGCATACCTTTTGATCACAGTATCTATCCGATCTATTAACCAAAACTTATGCACTTTTAACTAAAGCATACATACATCCCAAAATACCTCCAGTTAACTTTGCAAGCCATAATACCTTGTATATCTTCATCGCTGGCTAAAACTGTGCCACTGTACCTTGTCATCCTAATTCTGGACTTAGTATTTTTCATGACTGAGACTCTAGTGGAAATCTCCATGACATGCGATCACTCTATTATATGTGTTTCCATAAATGACAACCCTTAAGTGATTCCTAGTACTCCAAAACATCACATGCCAACACTTATGACCCCTTATGACACCTTAGGACCATTTACGACCCATAAGAATATATTTTAGGGGTCTTAAGGGGTATTAATTGGTCATAGTACCCCTTATGATCCCTTAGGACCCCTTATGACACCTTAGGACCCCTAAGAATACTTCTTAGAGGTCCTATAGGGTCTTAAGGGGCATTAAGGGGTCCTATGACACATTAATGTATCCTAAAATCCCATATGACCTATTAGGACCCAATATCAAACCTTAGGGCCCTTAAGAATGCAAAGAGAGAGAGAGTGAGAGAGAGAGAGATGTACTAAGGGGTCATATGGAGTCCTAGGATATAATAATTATTAGGAATAGTCCCAAGAGATAACTGAGAGGGGGGGGGGTGAATCAGTTATCTACAAGATTCAATTATTTATCCAATTAAGTATAGAAGAACATTAAGCACATACACAATAAGATAACACTTACCTCAATAACAAAATTTTGGTTACGGGGAAACCCAAATAGGTAAAAACCCCGGTGGGAATTAACACCTGCTATAAAATGCATGAGTGTATAATGATCCTTGTTAGAAGATTTTACAACCTTGTTAGGAGTTGATCTTTACAATGCATTAAGTACAGTGACCTGATCAAAGGTTGGACCCTATTAGGAGTGTTTTACAAATAACTCTTTTAGGGGTGAGGACTCATTGTCCAAGAGCTCACTACACAAATGGTGAAGGATGTAACCTTCTACACAATAGATACACACAATATCTAGATCTTGGTGAACTAGGAGTTAGACCTGCTATCTTGATCAATTCCAATGAATAGCATACACTCTCTTCTTTGTCACATAGACCATTTACTGATGGCACAATACTTCACACCTTCTGCTCTGCTCTTATCTTTCAACTCTCTGCCATACTTAATGATCACAACTTGACCGACTATAAGTATCTTTCTCCAAATGATATAATCAAGTTGACCTATTAGAACTTTCTTGAAATCATATTAGAGAAACAATATAACTCACCAACAACATCTCCAATGACTATACTAAGCATGCAACTTAAATAGGACTGCGCAACTCAATATGAGTAGATGCATTGCTTCACACTCTTAGCTCCACCAATTTAACTGAATCTTTCTTCTCATGATGAGATATGTTATGTGCTCTTAACCAAAATTTCTTAACTCTTATCCAAACACAATACCAAGAATGCATATCATAATGATACACGCAACTAATACAACAATATAAACAATGTCAGCTCCATCAAATAAACTCAAGAAACTGTAACTGGCAACTAGAAACATCATAACTCAACCTGTACTGCACAACTAAATCTGCATCCATGAACATAGCTTCATTAACATGTTTAAAACATAAATATAAATGCACAAGGATCCATTGTAACTTATGCAAAGGAAGGGAAGAGGGGCCAAAACAATAATGGCACACCCTACCTGACCCACCTTTCTCAACAACACGCGGAAGCAACAACAACATAGTGAGAGAGAGAAAGCATGATCATTCATATATTATCTTCATTCAAATTGATTCATACATGTCAGGCTATAAGGTCTTCCCAGTTACGGCTAGTTATTACAATGAATTACAGAAGTCCTCAAACATGTGAGGATCTACCAACAATCTTGATTCTACTATCTTCTATCTTCTATCCAAAAACTGACTCCCTCAACTCTAACCAAACAATTATACTTATACAAGAGGCTACCAAACTAAGTCAGCCTTTAGATCCATAATCAATGGAAGGAATGGTCAGATTTGGGACCACACGCTTCCCAATAATGGATACTAGCATTAATCTATGACCCATAATCAATGCACAAGTTGGCCTCAACAAAAACTCAAAATAAACTACTCGGTAAGCAAGGATGACCGAGCAACAAACAAGCATCACCAAGTGCCAGTGAAACAACTAAATGCCCAGGAGATAACTGACCATACTCAGTAACCAAAGGAAACTGACCAACTATCGAGCCAACTCGGTCAAAGCAGGAACTGAGAAACACAGACAAACTTCAAAATATTTTTGGTGACATAGGATTGCCAAGGACCTGAGATGCTCCTACATCAGACACCTAGGGTTATTTAGAAATGATTCTCTAAATCATTTAGAAGGTATGATCTGAGATGCATCCAACTCAGACTATGAAATCCATGAACTATCTTGAATCGGTCTATTCTTTCACTTTACCAGATATTCCATATACTATTTACCTCTTGTTCTTTTGCTAACTCTTTGCTCCAAAATCTATTCAACTCTTCATTCTGCTTTTGAGGATACTCCATCATTACTATCATGTCTTCATTAGGTTCATGATACTCATATAAATCAGAAATGTTGAAAATTGGTGACATGTCCATGTCATCGGGTAACTCAATCTCATATGCATTTCCACTATCAAATTTCTTCAAAATTTTGCAAGGTCCAAACTTCTTCATCTTCAACTTCCCATATGTTCCAATAGGAAATCAACCTTTCTTCAAATGAACCATCACTTCATCACCAACATCAAAATTTTTATGTCTCCTTGATCTATTAGCTCTGTCTTTGTATTTATGATTACTCTCTTCTATCTTGATTTTCACATCTTCATGCAATGTCTTCATGTACTCAGTAAACTTCACTCCTTCAACACTTCTCTTACTTTCATCAGCAATGTCTCTCAAATCAGATATACCTCTTAGTTGTATGCCATTCACAATCTCAAATGATGTTTTCCCAGTACTCCTATTTACTAAATTATTGTATGCAAACTCTGCTTTTGCCAACACAGAATCCCAATTACTAGGTATGTCTCCAACTAAACATCTCAAAAGATTTCCCAAACTTCTATTTACAACTTTTATCTATCCATCAGTTTGTGGGTGAAATGTAGAACTATATTTCAACTCAGTGCCAAACTTTCTCCAAAGGGTCTTCCAAAAGTATCCAACAAATTTTCTGTCTTGGTCAGAGATAATACTCCTTGGTAATCCATGCAATCTAAAAATTTCCTTAACGAAAAGATTTGCTACATTTACTGCATCTGATGTCTTTCTACAAGGTATAAAATGTGCCATCTTTGAAAATCTATCCACAACAACAAATATAGAATCATTACCTCTTACTGTGTTTGGTAAGCCAAGAATAAAATCCATACTGATGTCAATCCAAGGTTCCTCAGGTACAACAATCAGTGTATACAATCTAGTATTCTGACTTACTCCTTTTGCAACTTGACAAATTCCACAACTTTTCAAAAATTTATGAATATCTTTATACAACTGTGGCCAAAAGTATTTCTCCTTAAGAAAATTCAAAGTTTTATCAATGCCAAAATGTCTAGCCAAACCACTACTATGTTTCTCCTTTATCAAATTAGTTCTCATTTGTCCTCTTGGTATAAATAACTGAATACCTTTAAACAACATACCTTCTTGAATGAAATATTCTTCCCATTTTGTACTCGGTTGATCTTGAATAGGTGCTCTGCACTTTCTCCATGGATCAAAAAAATCAGGATCATTTCCATACAAATCTCTCATCTCATCAAAACCAAGAACTTCAATTTTCCTCTCGGTCATCAAAGATCTTCCTCTACTCAATGCATCAACAAATTGGTTAGTGACTCCACTTTTATGTTTTATCACAAATGTATAACTCTACAAATACTCAACCCATTTCATATGTCTTTGATTCAACTTATTCTAACTACCCAAGTATTGTAAAGCCTTATGATCAGTATACAACACAAATTCACTCAGTATCAAATAATGTCTCCATTTCTTTAGTTCTTGAACAATAGCATAGAATTCTTGATCATACACAGAATATTTCCTTCTAGCATCATTCAAATTTTCACTAAAGAAAGCAATAGGTTTACCTTCTTTACTTAACATAGCTCCAATTTCACTTCCACTTGCATCACATTCCACTTGAAATACCTTATTAAAATTAGACAATGCCAAAACAAGAAATTCAACAAACTTTTGCTTCAGGGTTTCAACACTTTTATCAGCTCTGTGTGTCCACTTGAGTTCTCTTTTATCTCCTCTCATAGTCTCAGTCATGGCATTACAAATTGAACTAAAATTCCTTATGAACTTTCGGTAAAAACTTGCCAAACCATGAAATGATCTTACCTCACTAGCATTCAAAGGTGTAGGCCAATTCAGAATAGCTTCAACCTTTTTAGGATCCATCTTCAAACCATTAGCTGAAATTACAAATTCCAAATACATAATCTCCTCTTTCATGAATGAACATTTTTTCAAATTTATTAGCAATTTTTCTTCTTTCAATCTTTGCAAAACTTGCCTAACATGCAACAAATGTTCTTCTCTAGTCTTACTGAATATAAGAATATCATCAAGATATATAATCACAAACTTACCCAAGAATTTCTTCAAAACTTCATTCATCAACCTCATAAAAGTACTCGGTGCATTAGTTAAACCAAAAGGCATAACCAACCACTCATACAAACCTTATTTTGTCTTGAAAGTAGTCTTCCATTCATCACCTTCTTTGAAACTGATCTGATGATACCCACTTTTCAAATCAATCTTTGTGAAATACTTTTCTCCAGTCAAACTGTCCATTATGTCATCCATTCTTGGTATAGGAAACCTATACTTTACTGTTATCTTATTGATTTCTCTGGAATCACTACACATTCACCATTCTCCATTCTTTTTAGGTGCTAATACCATAGTTACTACACAAGGACTCAAACTTTCTCTAATCAAACCTTTATCCAACAACTCTTGAATTTGTCAGTTCAATTCCTCATTCTCAGTAGGTGTCAACCGATGAGGTGCCTTATTCGGTAAAATAGCTCTAGGGATTAGATCCATACAATGATCAATGCTTCTTTTCAGTGGAAAACCATTGAGTACATTATCAAAAATGATATCACTATACTCGGTGAGTAACTTATCAATCTCCTCAGGAACACTATCCTCTATTTTCTTACTCAATTTGTTAGGAATCACAGAAAAACATACATCATTCTTCTTCAAATCCTTAACAAATTTTCTTCCTTCCATCAAAAAAAATTTCACAGATGTGAAACCTTACTAACGGGTTCTTCCATCAAAGGTAATAAGATTTGTTTCTTTCCATTAACCACAATAGTATACTTATGCAATATCCCATCATATATAGCATGTCTATCATATTTCCAAGGTCTACCCAACAAAATATGACAACAATCCATAGGCATGATATCACACAACACCTTATCATAGTACTTTCCAATTTTCAAATTCACATAACATTATTCGCTTACCAGGAGTGTATGCTCATCTTTGATCCATGAAATTTGATAGGGATTCAGATGTTCCAACCTTTCCAATTGCAACTTTGTGACCATGTCCTTAGATGCTAGATTCTCCGAGCTACCACTGTCAATGATTACCTTCCACACTTTGTTAGAAACTCTACATCTGGTCTTGAACAAACTTTTCCTTACCGGATCTTCCTTTTTACTTTCATTCCATTGTGCTCTCCTTACCATCAAGTTATTTTCCTTCTCAGGATCATTCGGTGACTCCTCTTGCACCAAAGCATTTCTACTACTACCAGCCTTCTTACTAGCATGTTTACATTCAAAAGATCTATGTCCTTCCTCTCCACAATTTTAAAAAGTTCCTCAAAAATTACCTCTACTATAACCACCTCAGTAGTTACTGCCTCTACCTCTAGATGAACTTTCACCTTTCCACTCAGCCTTGCCTTTATCTAGATTTGTCTTTTTAGGTTCAGATCTACCACTTTCACCATAAGATCTATCTCTTCCTCTAGGGAATCTACTACCTCAACCTCTATGCCTCTATTCATGTCTCTTATTCAATTTCTCCTCGGATTTCAATGAAAATTGATAAGCCTCTTCAATGTTTTCCAGTTTGACTTAACTGATTTCCTCTTGGATGGAAACTCTCAAACCATTCAGGTATCTAGCAATTATTTCCACATCATCTTTATCATGTCCAGATCTGATATCTCATCTATAGAATTCCTTAGTATACTCTTTTACTGAGCTATCTTTCTGCCTTAGACTTTGCATTTGCCTAACTAGGTTAATCTGATAATCACAAGGTAATAACTTTCCTTTCAATTTATTTACCATCTTATTCCATACCTTTATTTTATCTTTGCCTTTCTTTTTCCGATCCAATGCAAATGCTCCCACCACAAGGATGCATGAACTTTCAACTTTGTGTCTATAATTTTCACCTTCTTTTCCTCAAATACATTTTCATATTCAAAATAATTTTCCATTTTAGTGATTTAGTCTATCAATTCATCAGAATCCAATTTCTCACTATATTCAGAAGGATTGAAATGTGGTTTCAAATTCAAACTTGTCAAAGCCTTCAAGAATCTTTCCTCACCTTGATCCATCACAAGTGCAGGTTCTGCTTCACCTTGTTCCACTTCAATTTCATCATCACTAACATCTTCAAGATGTCTGCCTCTTCTCTAGGCTGTTTCAATAGCTTCTAATCTAGCAGCAAGTTGTCTCAACATGCCTACCAATCCTAGATCTGCTTCTCGCCTCCCATGAACCATCTTGAAAACCCTCTACAATTGTAGGTCAAATCACAATCTGCTATCCCACAAAAATTCAGCTAGGGCTTCATAAGAAGGAACCTACAAACCTAGATCCACAGACCTAGATCTAGATCTCACCTTGCTCTGATACCACCTAATGCAAAGGAAGGGAAGGAGGGGCCAAAACAAAAATTGCACACCCTACCTAACCCAACTTTCTCAACAACACATAGAAGCAACAACAACACAGTGAGAGAGAGAAAGTAGGATCATTCATATATTATCTTCATTCAAATTGATTCATACATGTCGGGCTGTAAGGCCTTCTTGATTATGGCCAGATATTACAATGAATTACAAAAGTCCTCAAACATGCGAGGATCTACCAACAATCTTGATTCTACTATCTTCTATCTTCTATCCAAAAACTGACTCCCTCAACTCTAACCAAACAACTATACTTATACATGAGGCTACCAAATTGAGTCAGCCTTCAGATCCACAATCAATAGAAGGAATAGTCAAATTTGGGACCACACGCTTCCCAATGATGGATACCAACATTAAATCCATGACCCATAATCAATGCACAAGTTGGCCTCAATAGAAACTAAAAAATAAACTACTCGATAAGAAAGGATGACTAAGCAACAAACAAGCATCATCAAGTGCCAGTGAAACAATCGACCGCCTAGGAGATAACTGACCATACTCGGTAACCAATGGAAATCGATCAACTACCGAGCCAACTTGGTCAAAGTAGGAACCGAGCAACACAAAAAAACTTAAAAATATTTTTGGTGACACATGATTTTCAAGGACCCGAGATGCTCCTACATCAGTAACTGTACTACAAATCACATACAGAACTCTTCCTAGGACCTGTTAGGAACACTACTAAAACAAAATACTACACCACTTTCTATACTCAGAATCAACCTTTGCGCTTATGATATCATGCTGATAAAATATCTAGGAAACATATGCTCAAGGCTCTCTCCATAAGTCATCCACGCATGCTTACCATATGTTGTCATCAATGAATAACATACAGTCAACACTGGATTGCTAGGAAATCTCCAACAATCTCCCCCTTTGGAGTTGATGGCAACATATGGAATGAAAAAAACCACCAATCCAAATGTACAATTATTTTATAACATTCTCCATTTCCTTGACAAAACTCCCCCAAGGATGAATCCTCCATCTACTATTGAATGCTCTGAATATCAACTGCTATATACTTCCCTTACTAATACTTACTCCCCCTTTCTAGAATATACTCCCCCCTTCTAGATTACAACAATTGTTTTTTTTTTCATGACTATATACTCACTCCCTCTTTGACATCAATGGAAAAGGGTGCCAAAAAAAATAAGCACCGGTACTACTCCTAAATTAGAGTAGTGAACCATTCATCAGTCACTGAGGACTGATGCACTCCTACAAACTCTAATCAGATTCAGGGAAGGGAATTACTCCTAGCTTCTCCCTGAGATACTCAAAAGTATAATTCGGTAAGGGCTTTGTGAATATGTCTGCTAGCTATTCTTTTGTACACACATAATCTAACTTTACTTCTTTCTCTGCAAATTTCTCACTTAGGAAGTGATATTTTAACTCAATGTGTTTTGTCTTTGCATGCATCATAGTGTTCTTTGACATATTGATAGTGCTAGTGTTATCACAATAAATAACAATAGGATAATCAATTAGAATTCCAAAATCCTTTATCATCTACTTGATCCACACAATTGTAGAATAATTTAATGCTGTTGGCACATAATCTGCTTCTGTTGTGGATTGAGAAATACAATTCTACTTCTTTCTTGTCCAAGTAACAAGTCTATCTCCAAGAAATACTGATCCTCCTAAGGTACTCTTTCTATCATCCGCACAACCTACCCAATCTGCATCTATATACACATGAAGTTATACATTTTATGAATTAGTATACCATAAACCATAGTCTATAGTTCCCTTCAAATATCTGAATATCCTTTTGACTTCCATAAGATGAATTTGTTTAGGTTCTGCTGCAAATCTTCCAACTATACCAACTGCATTAGAAATGTCTGGTCTAGATTGAGTAAGATATATGAGTTTACCAATCATAGACTTGTGTAAGGTTATGTCTACTACTATAGAATCATCTTCTTTTGAAATCTTGCATCTTGTTATCAAAGGGGTACTTACTAGCTTACAATCATCCATCTTGAATTTCTTCAATATCTCTTTCACATAAATAGATTGATTAATGAAAATACCTTTGTCTATCTGCTACACATTCAGTCCCAAAAAGTACTTGATAGGTCCAATCATGCTCATCTCAAATTCACTCTACATCTCTTTAGCAAATTTTGGACTAAACTTTTCATTACCACCAAAAATAATGTCATAAAAAAAGATAGCAACTAACAATAATCCATCAGGTGTCTCTCTTATGAATAAGTTACAATCTTCTACTCCTTTCTTGAATCCAATCTTAGTCAAGTAACTATCTAGTCTTTCATACCATGCTCTAGGGGCTTTCTTAAGTCCGTAGAGGGATTTCTTCAGTTTGCATACCATATCAGGCTTGTCTGATAAGTTGAATCCTTCAGACTACTCTATGTATACTTCTTCCTTCAACTCTCCATTCAAGAATGCTGACTTGACATCCATCTGATATACCTTAAAGTCTTTGAATGTAGCATAGGCTAAAAATAACTTTATGGCTTCCAACCTGCTTACAAAGGAAAATGTATCAGAATAATCAATTCCTTCTCTTTGTGCATATCATTTACATACTAGTCTTTCTTTGTTTCTTACCACTATACCATCTTCATTCATCTTGTTTATGAATATCCACTTGGTTCCAATCACATTCTTGTCACTAGGTCTAGGGACTAGTTCCCATGTATCATTCTTAATTATCTGACCTAGCTCTTCTTTCATTGCTTCATGCCAATATGAATCATTACATGCATCTTCAACACTTAGGGGTTCAATTTGTGAAAGTAAACATATCGCTTCATCACCTACTGAACTCTTTTCTTTTGATCTTGTCATGACTTTGATGTTATGATCTCCACTGATGTATTCTTTTGAATGGTATCTAGATGTGAATTTTGGAACATTAGGTGTGACTCTCTCATCTGTGTTTTGTATTTCTTCTTCACTTGTTTCAGGGTCATTGAATAAAAAATCAATGTTGTCAAACATTTCTTCAACAACTGCTACACTACTGGTAGGTCTAGGTTATTCTTCAATTATAGGTGCATAATCATGATATCTCTCTTGAATCATAAAATTTTCATCAATCTTCACATGAGCACTTTAAATGATCTTCTTCAATCTTAAGTTAAAACATCTATAAGCTTTGCTTTTAGTATAGTAACCAAGAAAAATACCTTCATCACTTCTTGCATCAAACTTGCCAATATCTTCATCTCTCGTGATGTAGCACTTGCTTCCAAATATTTTGAATTATTTCATAGTAGGTGCATTAACAGACCATATCTCATAAGGTTTCTTGTTTGCACCTGGCCTTAATTAAATTCTATTGATAGTATAGACTATTGTATTGACCGCATCTCTCCAATAGGTGTGTGCAACTTTTCCTTCTATCATGATGGTGCACACTGTGTCAAGTATGATCCTATTTCTCCTTTATACAATTCCATTCTATTGATGGGTTCTAGGTGCACTTAGTTGTCTCTTTATTCCATGTTCTTCACAGTGCTCATAAAATATGTTAGAGGTGAATTCTCCTCCTCTATCTAATCTCAGACATTTCATCTTTAATCCACACTCATTTTCAACCTTAGCTTTGAATATTTTGAACTTCTCAAATGCTTCATATTTATCTCTTAAGAATGCAACCCACATCATTCTAGAATAATCATCAACAAACATAATAAAGTACCTTTCACTGTAGTATGATCTTGTTTGAGCTAGTCCACATAGGTCTATATGTACTAGATCCAATTTTTTCTCTACCAAATTATTCTTTCTTCTGAATGAATTCCTCACATGCTTTCCCATCACACATTCCCTACATATTGTATCAACTAGTTTTGCAATACTAGGTAGGTCTCTTACTACCTTTATATTACTTATCTTTACTATATTGTCAAAATTGATGTGACATAGTGTTTTGTGCCATAACCAATTGTCATCTAATTTAGCAACAAAACAACTTGCTTCTGAATTAAGTTGAAAAACATTACCTTTAGTCTTTGATCCTGATGCAATCATTTCACCTTCTTTGTTATTAATGATACACTTATTGTCTTTGAATTCCAACTGATATCCTTTGTCAAGCAATTGTCCAACACTAAGTAAGTTATGCTGCAAACCATCAACATATAAAATATCACCAGTGTTATTCTTTCCATCCAAAGTGATAGATCCTCTACCTAGGATAGGTTTAGGAGTGTTGTCTCCAAATCTAACCATGCTGCCTTTATACTTATCCAAGTGAACAACTTTGTATCCTGTCATCTGATGTGAACAACCACTCTCAATGATCCAGTCTATCCTGATGTCTACTTGTGAAATCAAGGCTAGCTCTTGTGCTTTCCTCTCATCTTCCTTATCCATTTCATCAAACATTCTTTCCATTTATTCAATAGCAATGAATCCTATTTCATCTTCTACTGAATCTTCATTTGATACTCCATCTTTAGCATAGTAGCATTCTTTATACTTAGGCTTGTAATTTTTGTATTTCTTGAATCTTGTAGGACACAGATGCAAAGTGACCAATCTTGTTACATGAGAAACATTTGAATGATAATTGACCTTCATATTTTCCTTTTCCTTTTCTTTCTTTCTTAGCAATCATAGCAATGAATTCATCTAGTTCTCTATCATCATCTTCATCATCAAAATTACTAGAAGTGTTCAAATATTTCTTACTATAGACTGAGGCTTTGAATGTTGTTTCACTCTTAGGCTCTGTATTCAATCTTGATATCTCAAATGCTAAAATCCTGCTGATTAAGGTCTCTCTTTTGAAGCATTTTTTGGACTGCATAGTTTCACCAAGGATGTTTATCTTGTTGTCATATTCTTGTGTCAAGGTAGTCATCAACTTATCCATTATGTCTTCTTTTGAAATCTCTCCACCATTGTTTCTGATTCCTGCAACTACTTCATTAATCATTTGATTGTAAGCTTTGATTTTCTCTTTAGGTAGCATCTCCAATGTATTGTATCTTTTCTTCCATGTCTTTTTGCATGTATTCTTGGCTTGACTATCTCCTTCAAACATGTCTTCTAGATACTTCCATATCTTGTAGGCTTTATCTACTTTCTTGATCTTTGAAAACTCACTGTCAGATAAGGTGCTAATAAGGGCTTCTTAGGCAATAGCATTTTGAGTAAACATCTCCTTTTTCTTAAGAGTTGCATCTTCCTTTGCAAGGTCTAATAAAGAATGAATCTGAACTTCTTTAGTAGCTACTTCAAAAATCTCAAAAGTAATGCACTGCAAATGTGTCATCATTTTTTTCTTCCAATCTAGATAATTCTCTCCATCAAACTTAGGACTTTATTTTTTAAAGAATGCCATCTGATCAACCTCAAGTTGTTAAAATTATCTCTGAGGCACTTGGCTTTGATACCAATTGTTAGGAATAGTCCCAAGAGATAACTGAGAGGGGACAGGGAGGGGTGGGGTGAATCAGTTATCTACAAGATTCAATTCTTTATCCAATTAAGTATAGAAGAACAGTAAGAACATACACAATAAGATAAAACTTAACAAAATAACACAATTTTGGTTATGGGGAAACCCAAATAGGTAAAAACCTCGGTGGGAATTAACACCCACTATAAATTGCACTAGTGTATAATGATCCTTGTTAGAAGATCTTACAACCCTATTATGAGTTTATCTTTACAATGCATTAAGTATAATGACTTGGTCAAAGGTTGGACCTAGTTAGGAGTCTTTTACAAATAACCTTGTTAGGGGTGAGGACTCATTGTCCAACAACTCACTGCTCAAATGGTGAAGGCTACAACCTTCTGCATAATAGATACACACTATATCTAGATCTTGGTGAACTGGGAGTTAGACTTGTTGTCTTGATTAGTTCCAATGAATAGCATACACTCTCTTCTTTGTCATATAGACCTTCTATTAATGGCACAATACTTCACACCTTCTTCTCTTCTCTTATCTTTCAACTCTCTGCCATACTTAGCGATCACAACTTGACCCACTACAAGTATCTTTCTCCAAATGATATAATCAAGTTGGTCTGTTAGAATTTTCTTGAAATTATATTAGAGAAACAATATAACTCTCCAAGAACATCTCCAACAACTATACTAAGCATGCAACACAAATAGGACTGCACTGTGTTTGCTAAAATGTGATTACGTTAAACACACTTCAATGAATCATTGCTTGATCTAGTTTGAAAAAATTGAAAACAACTAAGGATATTCAAGAGAGATCAAATCGATCCATTGCATCCTAGTAGATTCATGTTTGGGATGCTCTCAGATTCATTGTATTCTAGTGACATAAAAATAAATCTAAATGAAGGATTTAACATGCATGTAGGATGAGATGTAGATTTATCTAATTACCAATTAATGTTCATCCAATTAATAAAAAATTGAGTGTTCCTATGTGATTAATATACAATGATAATAGAGATACGAATCTATCATGAAACTATGATTAATCCATATTAAGCTTGAAATAAGATGTTCCTATCAAATGTATGCAATAAACTATCAAATTCAATGCAAGAATAACGTAAATGCTTAGAAATCAAAATGACAGCACTACTTTAGCAAAAACTTGGATGCTTGTGATGAGAATGAAGCTTTCTTATATAGAATTGAACCAAAAATGAATGGCTAGGATTGATTCAGAATGAGAGGTGAAGATTGATTCGAAGATTCAGTCTCAACAGAAACTTTATAAATCAACTAGAGAGTTCAGTAGATGAATTTTGGATATTTCAAGAGATTGTTGAGTCAACTAGATTGAGTCTTTAGCTAGCTATCTTGTTCCCATTTTATAAGATTGAGTTGATTTAAAGATTTCCAAAAACTATCTTTTGATGACATAAAAATGCACTTTAAGATTTTAATAATAAGTTTAATGCATTTTTGTCAAAAAGGTGGTGAAATAATCAATTTAAATCCCTTTTATAATTTGTTGACAATTATCTTATTCATTTAATCAATATTTAGAATATTCATTAAATAAATAATTGGAGATTTGATTAAATTTATTTACTTAATTAACCTCTGAATCATTAATTAAATAAATAATAAGAATCTGGTATAATTGCCAATAATGCCTAAGATTAGGAATTGATTAATCATTGTTGGTTCAGTGTAGAAATTAGGATGAAATATCAATCAAGTCAATTTGATGAATTTAGAGAGCCTTGGGTTAGGACTTAAGATAATTGATTGAAATGAATAATAATTTGAGACTGGGGCTTACAGTTTTGGGTGACCATTTTTGAGTGATTACATTTTCCCCTCTTTGAATTAATATACAATCAGTGCATCGATTCAAAGAACTGATAGTAATGAGACTAATAATGACAATTAACCAACTTGATGTGAAGTGATGAAGTTACTTACTGTCAGAAAGATTCTTAAACCATCAGTTTGGTTTGAATGATTAATCAATTTGTTATGGAGCAATGAAACTAATTATCATGATAATGCCATTGACTTGATTGAGGGCAAGACCAGTTTGATATGAAGTGATAAAACTGATGTGCCCTTTGAGATTTGATGATGATAAATCTCAACTTGATGTGGTGCAGTGAAGCTGAGATGCCCCTGGTATTTCATTATGATTGGTTTGATTATGTGATCACTAATTTTTTTATGTTATGATCGTGCCCCATCGGGAGAAAAATTGAAAGATGACAAGGTGCCCTAGTGAGATGAGGTTGAGGGTATGTTCTGCACTGAATATAAGGTCGGTTGACCAAGGTGGACTAAAACTTGGGTATGGGTTAACCAATGTTTGGAAGGAGGAAAGAAGTGAATAGGAAGAAAAGAGGATCGATTGGAAGAAGAAAAGGTTGGTTAGACAAGTGGTCAACTTGTATTAGGGTTTGAAAGTCAAACAACAATTTTGACTATGTTAAGATTGTCAGATTTCAATTTTGACCTTGAAAATGAGATCAAAGAGGGTCAATTAGGTAAGGGTGCGAATTTAAAGCCAATCAGAGCAAGTTGAAAAATGGGTCAAAAGACTATATAAAGGCCAAACATGTCATTTTCCATTCATTTTAACTTCTTTGAGTTTTGAATTTCAAAAACCCTCTTAGAGTGAAGATGGAAAATTTAATCCCCATGGCAACTCTCCAATTTGAGTGACAACGAGTGCACAACCGACCCAAACAGTACGGTCTAGCTGTAAGTTCTCAAAAACCAAACTTTGTGTTAATTAAATTTGTGCTTTTTGGTTCATTTTCTATGCTTTAAAATTTCTTGGGCACATTTATTCGTACGAGCATGTGAGAAGACTCATACGAGTAAACTCACACTAGGATTGGCTCATACTAGCTGCCCAAGATTCTCATTCGAAGGTTGTCCTTGACTCGTACAAGTGTTTAACATTTTTCCCTTTTGCTCATGTCCCTTTGTATACTGCCTCATATTTGAGGGTTTACTCGTACGAAGACAACCCTTTACTCATACGAGAAAAGTTGTCTATCCCTATTTACTCATATAAATAATAGCGGGCAATTTTGGAAGTATAAAAGCCAAATTTTGAACTTGCTGACCTTTGCAATATAATCTAGGATATGTGATTGAGTTTGTGAATATGTTTCGATGTCATAATACTGATGATTTCTTGGTTTATCCATGTAGGAGGTTCTTCCTGATATAAATTTTAGGATCGCATATCCACTGATGTCAAGATTGCTAGCACAATTGTTAGAGGATGAGAACAATATCTTGGCCGAGTGTGGGTTTGGTTGGCTTTGAGGGATTCTAGATATCCATGTGAACCATAGATTGCTAACTACCTTGGTGGAGTGATTCCATAGTGAACACAATACATTTCACTTACCCATAGGTGAGATTACCATGACCTCCAAGGATGTTTATCGTATTCTTCATGTTCCATTTGGTGGTTTGTTGGTACAATATGAGACATCGCAGATGCCTAGGGTATTATCTATTTGCGGGATTTTCTAGGATGATGAAATCCTAGAGAGATGGGTAGGATGGGACATAATGATGTCCAGTTATAGCCAGGTATCTCCTTTAGCATGCATGATGGTAGGGTACATAGGCTATTTTCTTATGCTTTATAGGGATCAATGGGGATTCCAGAGTGGTTGGGGACCTGCATTAGAGAGTTTATTGGGCAACCCAGTAAAGATGGGATGGGGATCATGCATGTTAGCACACATGTATCATGAGCTTCATGATATTGTGTAGAGGGGAGCGAGGACATTAGCTGCAGGAGTTTTGATCCTTTAGATCTTGGCTTGGGATCACTTACCCATATGTCTCCCTATGTGTAATGTGGCGAGGACAACATGACAACCTTTTGTTTATAGTTATACAGGTTATATGGTTCAGCCCCACTTGGGGAAGACTGCCTATTAGAGGTGATAGATTGATGACATGATAGCTGTCACATGGTGACCTTATCTAGGGACATAGCCATGGGGTGATTGGTGAGACCTCTCATTCTCAATCAATCCTGGCTATTCATTTTTGGTTAATTTCTATATAAGAAAGCTTCATTCTCATCACAAGCATCCAAGTTTTTGCTAAAGTAGTGCTATCATTTTGATTTATAAGCATTTAAGTTATTCTTGCATTGAAGTTGATAGTTTATTGCATACATTTGATAGGAACATCTTATTTCAAGCTTAATATGGATTAATCATAGTTTTGTGATAGATTAGTATATCTATTATCATTGCATATTAATCACATAGGAACACTCAATTTTTGATTAATTAGATAAACATTAATTGGTAATTGGATAAATCTGCATCTCATCCTACATGCATGTTAAATCCTTCATTTAGATTTTTTTTCATGTCACTAGAATGCAATGAATCTGAGAGACATGTTCATGACATGACCACTGATAGGTCACACTGATGCTATGTTGGAGCATTTTTTTGTAACCTGGGTTTTGTGTCAGTATGGTCACCGACAGGTGATATCGGGGGAGTTCACAGCATATGCCTGGTTTGTAGATGGGACAAAATTGGGATGGGGGCCGAGATTGGTACCGATGACTACATTATAGGATTTGGCAATGGTTAGGCGAGGGAGATGGGATTATCTAGAGATAGTGGTAGATGTTAGGATGGCACTAGATTAAAGGGAGTAGTTCATTAGACATCCTTTTCCATGATTTAAAGACCCAGGAGCCTCGGCCCTCATATTGATGATGAGGGAGATGTATCACCACCGCCACCACCATGACAAGGTCATAGAGATACAGGTTATAGACCAATGGGTGGAGATTTAGGAGCAGGGTCTAGCAGAGGGGGAGTGCAACAACAGTAGAGAGAGACACCTGGGGGAAGGTGTTAGGGATTTTTCTTGTATGAATCTCAGTTCTTGAAAAACTACTTGAAAACTATGCCTCCTAATACTGATTCAGATAAAAGAAATGCCTAATTACTGAGGATTGGATAAGATCCTCCTTCATTTTTGAGCTCCACATGCTCAGGCAGGTTTTACCTTTGAATAATTACTAATCACATAGTATATATGAAAGTGGACACTGATTTTCCATTGACTTTTTATTGAACCAACTTATGAAACACTCTGCAAATGACTATAATCAACTGAATACATAGCTTAACTAGATAAACCATGATTGTAAAAATGGCACAAATCAGTGAGACAAGGATTCTCATCCTTCTTCCTTTTAAGGAGGGGTAACCTAGTGATTCACTCTTCAAGGAATCAACAAATATGAACTGTACTACTTGAACACAGTTCCTTCAAAACATATAGACAATTCTTAAAAGTAAAAGTACTGGTAATGAAATAAAATTTAATGTTTTAAAGACTATGAAAGATAACTTATAAGAAAAAAACACCAAACCAGTGCCTAATCCAATGGGCAAAAGAGTCTAAATGTAAATCCATAGGGTTATCTTAAAATAAATACAATAATATGCCTTGCAAACTATCTGCAATCTAACTAGCATGCCTTACAAACTATTCTATCAGTCTAATATTATTACCATCAAAATCTCTACAAATACATTTACTCTCTAAAATTGACAATGAGGATTTAATTCTTTCCCTGAAAGAAACTCAAAATCAATTAAACAAGTTGTTTAACAATTGGTATATTTTAGATGCCTTACAAATAAAACATACAAGAGAAAACATAAAATTAAAGAGAACAATAATAGGAGACATAAATTGTAGTGTATTTGTATTAAAATAGACCTATAAATTACATATAAAAACTCATGCTCAGAAGCCCAGACACAAAATTTAGAAGTCTATTTTGTAGCAGTTATACTTAGTTTTTTCTATTATCTTTCAACTCCCTCTCAAAATGAGGTTACAACTCATATATATAGCTCAACCATCTTGGAATTCTCTTATCAATGAGAATGCAAAAATCTTTGGATGGTTGGAGCCCTAAACCTAAAAAGAATATAAGACAAATTACAAGAAATGCCCTCAGGCGGTGGAAAGACAAAAATATCTTGGACTGTTCTGCTCCTGACTCATTGATCACTGACACCTTTGTATATTGGTATTCATGATAGCTTCATTGAGTTGTTGTGAGATATGGTGACCACCATTCCAGCTAACTTACACCATTCTAATTGATAGCTTATCATCCCTATGCTCTAAGGTCAAGTGTCAGGTACTCTAGGTATCCTCTTCATTCATCATCTAAGACATCAAAGTCAACTGCAGTAGATTTTATCTTCTTGGGCCTTGTGAGCTCGTCACATGCAGTTATCTCTTCCTCTGTTGGCCATTTATAACTCTGAATATGTTGTAGCTGTGCCTTTTGTCTTTCCCATTTGGTGTCTATTATCAGCTTGATATCTGTTATAAATTTGGTGAGCTCCATCTTTGCTTTTATGGCTTCATCCAGAGTGACATTAAATCTCTCCATATCTGTTTCATTATTCTCATTGAGGAATGCCTCTTTCCTAGGAAAAAGGGGATCAAAATCTAATCTCCACTGGTCCAGACTCTTTATTGCACCATCTCCATTTTTAATTGGGGGAATGAACCTGTTAAAATTTGATCCGAACATGGATATCTTGGCCTCAATCTGATTTTTTTTCCTTTTAAATAATGGCAGAATGGCCTTAACTCAATTTATTTCCTCACCCACTTGTAAAACAACCTCTACTATATCTATTCTTAAAGATTGCACAGCTGCTAATCTTTCAAAAAGTGGTGCCCTTATAGACCAAGTTTCATAATAAACATTTAAAATTGAAACATAATTATTTACTTCCACCTGCAATTTAGGCAATTTATTGTAAGCAATAAAAATAGTATCCACCTTATCCTTAAGCACATCAATCATGTGCTACAAAATATTCAATAGGGCTTGTAGAATAACCTCATTCTTTTCTAATCTTATCTTCTCAATATTTGTAGTAGTCTCTTCTTCACTTATATCTTTATAAACTGATAGTGTAGGCTGTTCTGGTGGTGCAAGGGTTACTAGAGGAGTATTTAGGACTTGTTGAGTCAAGTCTTCTATAGTTTTCTCCAATGCCCTTTCCTTTATTATTTGTACATCCTTATCCTTTATAAGTGCACTGTAATCATCCAACAGTGTACCATATCTCTCTAATAACTATTTTGTTTTATCCTCGTTTAATCTTGCAAAATGAGTGAGTACCTAAGATATCTCTAAATCCCCTGTATTGTGGATTGACCACACAATTTTTTCACCAGCCATCTACTCTTTGACATTCAAATTGATGGCTTCTTGTCCTTGGGATACAAGCTCCATAGAGCCAATGCTTGATTCTTTGGGCTATACCCAAATCCTTTGATGATCTCTCCCACTTGTGTCTCTGGAGACAATGTTATATCATCCTACCTCCTGATTTGATCAATGATAAAGTCAAAATATAAATTCCACCCAGGTAATAGTAGCATATTGCTAGCTTTGACCAATTGTTTAGCTTCCTTTGGGGTGACAATCTCAGATTTAGGGTCATAATCTCTCAAAGTTTGAACTGCCTCATCAGGCACTTGACCTTCTTCTGTAATCTGAACACTTGATGCAACCTATTTTTTCTTATGCCATATCAAGAAGTTCTTGAATTCATCTGACTTGATAAAATTATCATTCTTCAAGAATGCATCTTGTTCCAACATTCTTTCATCTTGGCACAGAGCCAAGGGCAACTCAACATCTTCATCCTCAAGTTTTTTTTTTCTCTTCTCCTGTCTTATTTTCTTCCTCAATTGATGGTCATGGAAACTAGTTCCAGTGAAGAGGGCCCCTACTCTATCCTTTTTCTTTTATGTAGTCCTCACCTGGGAAGATCCTCTAGTTAGCAACTTTTGCTTCTTTGGTGGAGGCTCATTTATATCCTGAGAACTAGGTAACTCAAATAAGTCAACAACTACATTCTCACTAGCCTCATGTTTTTTAGCTATTAGTTATTCCATGGTAGGGATGCTATGTACCAAGAAGCCACCATCACTATCCTCATCACAATCAGATTTAGAGTGTACCTTTTTCCCTTTCTCAGTCTCATCTATTTGATCTTCCATAGAACTCATCAATGTATTAAACTGGGCCGTCATTTGTTCTAGTCTTTGGAGGTAAGGCAATGTGGGGAAGAAACCTCCAAATGCCAATCCTTTTTGTTTCAACTGTTTCTCCATAGCATACAACTCATTAATCTAGTCAGATCTTCTTATCACCTCCTCTTCCTCTATTATGTTTCTTATGACATCCTCTTGAGGATATTCCTCGTCTCTTATTGAAAGGGATGCTAGGGGTATAGTACTTCCTAGTAGCAACCATGAAACCTTTAGTGTCAACATATCTATATGGAGCAGCATGCATTTTGAACTACCCTAACCAATCATTTACCAAATTAAAGCCATTCTTCCCAATTGTAAAATTATGCACTATGAAGTGCCTTGGGGTAAAGGTTCCTTTCCTATGTGGAGCCAAGTGCTCCTTATCAAGAAACATAAGCTGCCAAATGAATTCTAAAAATGGAACCCTAGGTGGAACAAAAAATGGTAAAATGTGGGGTGGCTAAGGGCATCCATAAACTCTAATCATTGTATAACCCTTCACATAGTAGATATCTCCCCAATTGTGACCCTTGGTCCACTTATCAGCAAACTATTGAGGCCTAACTAACTGCAAAATCTTGGTTGACAATCTTGAAAGATCCAACCCTAAACTGAGAAGAATAGGTTGTACTATCTAGTTTTGAAATGCACAAAAAACACACCTCATAGATGAATAACTCCAGGCCCTTATCCAAAATTGCACTGGGTTTGGTTGTCCATTCCACATCATTTATGGTTGAAGGCTCTCTAGGTCCATGATATCATAATTGAAAAATAAAATGAGATACATTAACAAAGAATAATGCATAAACCTTAGTGTAGAACCAGATTTATGATTCTTTAATGCTTGTAAACCCTCATGCATTTTATTGATAACATAACCTATATAATCATACCCCTTAGTCACACAAGGACTCTATGAGTGTAGTACCATCATCAGGATATCTGAAGTAATACTCTCTGCCCCAACATCAATTCCTAAAACTCTACATAATCCATATGCAATGTACTTCATGTAGAAACAAAGATCCTTATAGAAATATGGGGTTGACCCAGCCATTGGTGCAATGTAATTTCTATTTTCCTGGGGAACATGGTTTTGAACTTCTTTGGATACCAAGGCAGACTCTCTAATGTATCTGTTGGCTTGAGCCTATAGGTTAATTTTTGTAGCCATAGGAATGTGAATGCCAAAGGCTCTCATGAAGGAATTTTGGTCAAGGGTGACCAGAGGACAACCATCTGCCTTCCTAATTGTTCTGGATAGGGGATCATATCTATGGGATAAAACAATTAACACATCTACATCTAAGAAAACTTTTGGAACAATCAATTTTTCCAACCCTGAAGTCCAAGGGTTTGAAACAAGGACTGGGCTATCAGAATTATTATAAAAATAATTAAATAAACACATGCCAGTGACACTAGGAGTTTTAGCATCTCTACAGTATGCAATTTCATCAATGAAACACTCGTCACTAACCTTTTTGTTCTGTGATGACCCGAGCAGTAAGGTGAGGAATTCTTTTGAAAAGCTTTCCTTGGCTTTCTCCTTGGTACCCTTTCTAGTAGAAGCTTCACTGATAGTTAATTGGCTCATCTTTTCTAAAAAATTCAAACTCTTCTAAAAACTCTGAATGCACTGAACTTTGAAACTGCTCTGAAAATCACAATAATTTTATCGCCATAATTCTTTGGAATGCTTCGTAATTCAGAATGAATGATAACTAGTTGTATTTGTTTGGAAGAATTTAATGTAGTGACTCATTAGAAATTGAAAAGCCGGAAATCATGTCACTTCCACCATTACTCAGCATGCTCAAAACTCAATTCACTAGTCGTAAGATGAGAAAATGACAGGTAATCAAAATTTAATTTTTTGTTGACCTAGCGACTATAACACTTTCTCATAATCATTGAAAGATTTGGTGCTTCCTTAATAGTCGTAGAGATCTGGCGACTAAAGGAAACTTTAGTCATTTAATAACTGTATTCCTTCTTGAGATCTGGTGACTATAGTGAGAAATCATAGTCGCTGAATAACTTAAACTTTACTAAATTTATCCAGAGACTGGGTGACCCTTTACCATTTTTTATTTTTTAATTCTGAGACTTGGTGACTATAGTCAATCTCTTAGTCGCTGTAAGAATTATCTCTTTTTAATTTCACCTCGAGACTTGGCGACCTTGTTTAATTAGGAGATCTAGTGACTGTAGTGAATCTCTCAGTTGCTGAAGCTTGTTGACTTTTCAAACCTTTTCTTGAGACTTCTCGACTTACCTATCTAGAGATTTAGCAACTAAAGATAGAGAAAACTTTGATTCGTTTCTCCTAGAGATCCAGCGACTATAGTCTGGTCTTTGTAATTGCTTATTTCCTTTCTTACTTTATCAACCAATCAAAGAAAGAAACATCTCAAAATCCAGCAAATGGATGCTCATATTTTTTCAATTTTTCTATCCTCGGTCAACACTTAACCTCTTACCATTTGGCGATTGCACGACTGAAGACAATCACAAAGTTGTAGATCAATTTATTTAACTTGGGTTTGGTCTAGAGATTGGGCGACAAGGCAAATCTCAAGGTTGCTGGAACTTTTTATAATCCATGGTTTGATTCTGAGACTATGTGACCACCACTCGATCAAAAATAAATCAACGGTTGGAAACTACTATTTTCTAACCTTTCTCTTAACTCACCATCATCTTGCAACCACGTGACTAAAGATATCTCCCTATCGCTAGATATTTCTTTTAACTCTGATTAAGATTGGAGACTGCGCGAACACCTTTATTCTCCAAGTCGCCAGAAGATGTGCTTAACCCTGGTCAAGTAATGAGACTAAATACCAATCATCGATCAATCCTCAATCCTATGGTTCTTTTTGAGTTGCTACACCTTTCATGACTTAATCACTTCATCGTGAGACTTGGAGATAACTGTGTCACTAAATTTCTAGATGCTTGAAACATAACAACCAGAATTAGGAGAACACATGACCATTGAAATCATTGGGTCACTGGATAAAAGAACTAACCACTTGAGAACCTAGAGATCTGGTGACCAAAAAAAAGATAGATCGCCACTTGCATTTAGAGACCTAGCGACCAAAGAAGAACCTTCATAATGGTTGAATATTATATCATTTCTTTGTTTCTTTCAGAGATCACCTGACTGAAGGTATTTAGATCAGGAGATAGGGTGACTATAGTTGCTTTGCAAATATTTATCATAGTAGTCGCTAGTTCTCATAATAAACATCTGGAGACTTGGTGATAGAAGGCAACCGCCGAGTTGTTGGAATACAAGGAATATGCTTCCATCTTAAGGAGAATGAGTGACAAAGGGTTTTGAGTAATTGTTGAACTAAAGGGAATATGCTGAAACCATTACGAGACAAAGTGACTAACCAAAGACAAAAAGTGCACATGCTTTAAAAGGTCGTTAAGTGATTTTTTGAAAAAGTAACAGCCGAATAGACCTTGGGCAAGTAATTTTTAGGGCTTTTTTGGATTTTCAAAGATAATTAGACCTAGCACTTAGGGTTCTTCATATTTTAACAAATTTTGAACTCTAGGACTGGAAAATGCTAGAGACCAATTCATGAAACTCAGAGAAAAACCCCAAAAATCAAAATTTCGAAGGCACAACTTCAAAAACTAAGAAACCAACCAACAAAGAGGGTGAGTGACAGGTGCACTAGTACAAAAACAATAATATATGACCAAATAAACTACCAAAAATTGTAGATAAATGACCAAATTTGGTCACATGACCAGTGGTAGTTTATTGCTGGTCATTTATCTCGTGACCAAATTTATGACTAAACTATTTTAGTCATTTATTTGGTCATATATTTAGTCATTTGGTAGTTTACTTGGTCATTTATTTGGTCATTTGGTAGTTTATTTGGTCATTTATTTGGTCATTTATTTGATCATATATTTAGTCATTAATTTAGTCATATATTTAGTCATTAATTTAGTCATATTAGGGCACGATGAAATTGAACCATCATCCTCCTACTTGTAAAGTAGGTGCTCTTCCATTGAGCTAGTACCCTTTAAAGAATAATCATACCATGTATACTAGTACTTTCCACTAAACATGATTTCAAGTTTTTCCATCTATAGTTCAAGGTTAGCAAAGCTTAAGGGGAGGATGACTAGTGATACTTTAAACTCAATGGTGAATTTATTCAATGTGCAATATAAGAATGAAGTGAATGATGCCATTGGAAAATACATTACATGTGGCTTGTTCCCCTTATTATAATGAAAAACATATATCTTTAGGGGAAACCAACCACATTAAATAGAGATAAAGTATGTACCAATGATCATACCTTCTACATTTTAACTCCTAATTAACCCATCAAAAGCTTTACTGCTTTAGAAGTCCACACTCCTGATAACCTACCAATCTATTGCACTTCTATCCAATACATCAATCATAAAATTAGTATTATTAAATAAATTTGATACACACTAAATTCAACTTATAAAAATCGATATCCATTTTCCAAGATCTCCTATTTGTGGTATATATTAATCCTTAAGATACATTAATAACTACTAACGTAGCATCTTTCTTATCATAGATGGAAAACACAAAATATTAAACATTGACCTTAAAACTACTTAAGGATGCCACAAGTCAGTAATGTATTGGAATCACTAATCATTGTTTGAACACTTTAGTTTTCCAATTATGACCAAATACCTAGGTCACAAAAAAACAATAAAAGTAACTAAATCGACTAGTTCAATGTTACTTTTTTAAAATATAATGTTAACTAGTTTCTTTGAAAATCAAACAATTTTTTTAAAAATATCTACCATGCCTAGCGTCTCCTTGATAAGAAACACATGAAAAGACTATTAGATTTTACAGGTTCCGAAAAGAAAAAAACCTATATTACCCCTACCTACAAAGAGAAATTCAAACATGCCAATTTTCTACATATTTTCTATCAATTTTCCCTAAAAACCAAGATTGTTGTAGGCATTTGAAAAGTAAAAATAATAAAAAAATCCAAGTAAACTAAAAATCACTTATTGCAATGGCAAAACATTCACCCTCATAGAATTTCAAGCTAACACCTTTTATAGCTTCAACTTCCTTTTGGACTCTCTTAGTTCGATAACCTATCATATTGTCAAATGACCAGAATTCCCACCATTTCCTAGTTGTGTACACTTTTCTTAGGTTTTGAAGCTCCACACCAACTTTAGATGCCATATCTAGATCAACTTTCTCCATGTTTGAGTTTTCATCCTTTACTCCTCCATTATATTCAACTGTGAATGGTAGGAAATGCTATCAGGTAAAAGAAAAGAAATTGAAAAATAGATGGAAGTTACAGAAATACCAAAGCTAAATTTCTTTTTAAAATTAAGATGCATAAACACAATGCTGACACACAAAAAAAATAGGAAACTAAACAACAGTACAACATTTATAAAACAAAGATAAAAAATAACTTATGCACACTAGTTTCATTTCTTCAAACTTAAATCCTTTATTGAAGACCAATTGACATCCTAAAACACATTGACATATGACAACAACATATAACACTTTCTATAGCGCTTATTCAAAAGAACTGAGAAACTAAAAGACTAAATTGCTGGAAAGAAAACAAAAAAAGACTTATCGCACAAGCCAAAAAGAACTAACAAGAATACAACAACAATTAGAAAAGTACACATCTTATTCAAAAAAAGACATGAAGAAACATGCATTTTATTTAAACTAGGAAATTTTGACTCCTAGTTTCCATGCCAACAATTTGTTTGTGTTTCAAACTTTCAACAATTTATGGAGAATCATTCAGACCAATTTCAAAGAAGAAGCAAGTAGAAGATTCTAGAATAGAAAAAAAATTGTTTACTAGAATTGACACAGTCCAAGAAATCACAATTACTATGGTAAGGTGCTCAAACTACACTTAAATGTGATGAATCCTAACATAGCTAAATTCAACTAAAGAAAGGAAATATAATTTAATAGTACTCACAAGGTGAACTAACAACATACAGACAAAAATTACATCAAAGAAAGCTATAAATATTTGTCTAGGCTTTCCCAAGATATATGTTAATCCATGCCATGTAACACCAATTCATGTCCTTACTTTGGCATTGTTCAACATCCTATGTGCTAAAAACACCAATGGACATTGTGCCATTTCTAGTGACATCTAATGTCAATGCCATCTTCTGAGAAGATTACAGTTATGTAACACAACACAATAGAGTACAATTCATTTGGATCATATAGAGTTGGACAAAGAGCTCTAACATTATCCATATGACTCAAACATTGAACCTTTATCCTATGTCACATCCTAAACTTGTGCCAAGTACTAAACTTCTAAATATGTTTTGATGAGTCATGACAACGACAACTTAAGATTAATAGGTCAAGGTCCACCATGAGGTCTTGTGGATAGTGTGGGGATAATGAAGCTACAAATAATCAAGCCACCTAAGAGATTTGAATCTCTAATTATCAACTGTATAAATTTCCTTGATTTTCTTTCTAAATTTGCAATATAAACCAGGGATTATTTTATGAGCTATTTATATAGTCAAGGTTTTTATGCCCTTTATTAACTATTGTTTATCATTTTTCACTTGATTTTTATCCTCCTGTTTCTTTTTACAAACATGTAAAAAAATTTATTTGTTTCATGTGCATGAATATCATTCCGATGGATGTTAGTGTCCTTATGCAAATTTGCAAGCAAATCATAGATACGATTGGCTTTGTACTGGTTGGTTTTTCATTTTTTAGAAGAAAGAAGAGTAGAATAATATAGATTGATGTTTTTCACTTACAACTTGTGTTCAGATTCCTTGCTTTTCCTTTGAGAATTTTCTAAGCTCACAACCAATCCTTATAATACAAATTAAATTTATGGGAGAAGTTATGGCTTTGGGCCACACATTCCAGGAATCATTTCAAAAACCTCTTCGATCATTGAAAATTGGTCATTCTGGATGGGGTTGTGAGTAGTTGAAGGAGCTGGACTGGGATTGGGAACAACTTAAGTATAGTCTAAGAGTTCCTGGTCTAGAGAGGATGTATGTACTCTATGCGGCCATGAAAAGGGGTATGAGTGTTGAAGAAATTCATGCCCTATTCTATGTGGACAAATGGTTCCTATCATAGTTTTGAGAGCTTCTAGATTTTGAAGAGTTCCTCTGTAACAAAAAAGTAGCAGAACTTAGTAAACTTGACTTTTATGAAGTGAAGAGGAGGGGTTTTAGTGATAAGCAGATAGCATATGCAACTAATTCATCTAAGAAAGATGTCTGATTCTACCGCTTGTCTTTGGGTGTACGTCTAGCCTATAAAAGAGTGGATACTTGTGTAGCTATAGGTGCAAAATTAAATGTTTGGGGCCATACTAAGTGCCCTGTTAAGGAGGATCATTGGATCTAGGTATTCAGTCATCAACATTAGATCCTGTATAGGAACTTTGACAAATAAAGGAATGTGGATGAGTTTTCCAAACCTATATAAGGGGAGGCAAGTTCATTGTTAAAAATTAGTGTCAGCTCAGAGAACATTAGTTGAAGGTGTATTGTTGATCATTTTTGTGAGAGGTATTTGAAGGAGCTATGAGTAGAGCAGATGCTTGTGACTAGGGAAAGCATAAAAGACTATGAGTGAGTCTTGTGAAGAAGGTAACTTCTCTCAAGGAGGTAAGATTCTAGGCCTATTGCATTATGGACAGAGAAGCATCAATTACTTTGTAAATAGTATGCAAGATTAATAGAGCAGCACCTCATCCTTGACCATATTTTATGTTTTCCAAGGCAAATATAGATAAAAGTACATCATTATTTTGATAAATTTTTTTTACAAGAATCAACCAATTGGGAAGAATATCTGACTTACCAGGAAGCTCCATAGCTGATAATCACCTGCACAACATAGCAACTATATTAAAAATAGTTTTTACTAAAGTTCATGTATTTCTCATCAAACAAAAAATGTCAGCTGAAAATTAGGTCTTGGCATAAAAAAAAATTGCAGAGTTGTAGATTTTCAACAGATATATACTTACAAGCATTTTGGTGGCCTTGAGATGCTTGAAGACTTCCTTAAGCTCATTGTCATCATGGACACTCGTTAGGTTCCCATGTAAATTCATAGGGAGGGACAACCCTGTGCCTTCCAAACCCTTTTTACTTCCACTCTCATTTGATGATTTACTTGTGTCCATTTATACAACTACAAAAATTCAAAATAAAAAGTAAAGACAATATGAGAAGCAATGTTAATCTAGTAAATAGGGATATAAATATAATAGAAAGGTTTTTTTAACTTCTGTCAATTAATGTTAAAAATGTCCATTCTTTCATCTAGAGAAGTTACATGTTAAAATAAAAATGGATTTTATAGTTGTATTCCTATGACAACAAAAGAAGTGGCATAGCTCATTAAAAAATGCCATCACCATTGAAAAAGACCTAAGTCATGCCACCATGTCAAAAGAATCCCAAAGATATAATTTACTACCCAATTGGATACGTCAACAATAGAAATATGCTATGTTACCAGGTCCAATTCTGGTTCAAAAAGAATCCAGAATCTAGTCTGGTTCTCCTATGAAATTTGGTAGGACATAGAATGGCATAGCTAAGTTTGTCTAAGATGGACTTGGCAAAGCTAAAAGAAAAATCTGAGGACAAACCTGCATGTGTAACATTTAGATGACGAGTCATTCAAACTAACCAGCCAAATTATATCTTTTTAATCCATTGATTCTCTATGACAACCTACACAATGTCATTTTTCCTTAACTCCTTCGATTATTACAAAAGCCTAAAAGCAAAAGATTCCTTTTATGTTTAAAGGGAGTCAACTTTAAACATTCTTAAGTTTAAAATATAAACAGCTAAACATAAGCATAACATATAGTTAAAAAAGAATCACAAATTTGGCAAATGCCTTAAGAGAGAACTCCAATAAAAAATTATGAACTCCTCAGATTAGCATTTAGGCTCATTAATATTTGCACCCTACAAGCCAGGTAAAATTCAACCTCAGTGCGCAATCCTTTTAGAAGCTCATGATCAATGCTATCATCACAAGTGTTTACTTGCATTCAAGTTAGTCTTACTAGACAGAATTACAGAAAACTAGGCTAAAAGCAAAACTAGACAAACATGCATAGTTACAATTTAGCAAATATTTCATTCAATCTAAACTGCCAAACTCTGTATCTTATTTATCCATTGACTCTCTACAAAAATAAACTTGTAATACATTTACCTCAACTCACCAAATTATTGAGAAAGACTGCAAGCATAACATTCCTTTCTGCTCAAACTTCACACATTATAAGTTAAAAGTTAAAACTATTTACCAGCTAAACACATCCATGACTTACCATAAAAAATAAATTTGACAGCATATTCAGAGACAATGCCCTAGGAAAACACTAAAATAAAAATGGAATCTCCTCAGATTAGCATTTAGGCTCATTAATCTCTACCATCTACAAGTCGGGTATAATTCTACCTCAGTGCGCAATCCTTGTAGAGGCTCATGATTGATGCTATCATCATAAGAGACTTCTTGCAATTCAAATCACAATAGAAATAAAATAAGGCCTTCCCTAGCTTGAAAGATAACTTTAATACCAGGAAACATTACTTTTCCTCAATGTAATACATAATTGCATAAGCATAACCAACTTGTGTTAAATCATTTTAAGCTGAAAATGTAATAAAAAAACACGTGTAAGAAAGTAAATCACACAAAATTTGAAAGTTGAATGGAATGAGGCAAAAAACAAGACTCCTAAAAAGATAGAAAAATTTGAGTAGATAATAAACCTGAATGGTTACCATTTCAATAAAGAACCACTCAAAACCAAGCTAACAGATTCTCTATCCTATTTAATATTTATGGATCAATTCTCTACCACAACTCACTCATGGAAAGGTTGTTTTGAAACTCCATTCCATAATAAGTCTTGAAAGTGCATTTATTAAAAAACTACGAGGCCTACACAAATTTTTGTTGCACTACAATGGACATGAGGGAAAGAACCCACAAAGTTTTGAGAATAATTGAATACAATAAAGTGAAATCCAACTCATAGATTAGCAACATCAAGAATAAATCTTTCAGATATTAGTAGTAATCTTCCTCAGAAACTGAAATTGGTATTCAAAGATAACACCCTGAAAAGGCTTTAGATACTTTCAATAAAATTTAATTTACAGGTGTAAAGCCAAATTCCACAACCTTTTCTAGCATCCTCCTTGTCTGTGCCAAAATAGGAGCTTTGGAATAGGGTTTGAACATCCATCAAAGGATAAGGGAAGGGGAGTTTTTTTTAGATATTATGGTTGGAAATTATTTGGTGGACATGTATGCAAAATGTGGAAGAATAGACAATGCATGTGAATTGTTTGATAGAAAGCCTCAAAGAGATGTTATTTCATGAGCTGCAATGATTGCAGGATATGCACAAAATGGATTTTTTGAAAAGGCTTTAGAAAATTTTTTAAAAATGCAATTGGAAGGTGGATAGTGAAATTCCACATGATTTACGAGCATCCTCCTTGCCTGTGCTAAAATGGGAGCTTTGGAATAAGGTATGGACATCCATTAAAGCATAATGGTTGGGGACACTATGGTTGGAAATATACATGCAACCATGTAAGTCTTGTGGATGAGGGTTGTACATACTTCAATCATGTGATTAACCCTTATTGCATTAAGCCTACACTTGATCATTGTGTGTGCATGGTTGATCTTCTTTTGTGTGCTTCCTGTCTTGAGGAAGATGCCAATTAAACCTGTGATGGTTATTTAGATGTATTTTTTGGGTGCCTATAGATAACATATGAATATAGGGTTAGGAGTATTAATTACAACATAACTACTTTCAGATTTGGATTCTAAAAATGTTGTGAGTTATCTTCTTTCAAACATCTATGGAGAAGGGGGAAGGTGGGATTAGGTGCAAATGGTAAGGAGATTGATGAAAGATAGAGGCATTCAAAAGATCCCTAAATTTAGTTGGATTTAAGTCAATAAGATGATATATGTCTTTTGTGTAGGAGATAGATACCATCCACTGACACAAGTGATCTATGAAAGGATGGAGAGATTGGCCTGGAAAATGTAGGGAACAAAGTTCAACTACCAAAAAATCCTCAAAAGAGGAAGATCTGCATATATTTGAAGGGCCTGCCCTATACATTTTTATTTTTCTTTTGTTTGAGAAGTTCTTCATACACCCCAGATGCTTAACATTCAAACAACAAAATCTAAAATTAGTCTATAATAAAATATTATTTTGAGAGCTAACATATTATCTAATTGTGTATGGTTGTTAGTGTAAGCATGGAAAGAAAAATACTCTTGGTGTTACATGTGTATGTAAAAGAGAATTGTTAAAGAGAATTACATCAAGAGAAATATGTACATTATACAACAATCAAATTAAAAAAGAAGATTAGAAAAATCTTACCAAATATGTAGTCGACCACATGCCCACATATGTGGAATAAAGGGTGTCTCCCAATAGCAGCTCAGGAGCCTTGTACCAAAGGATCGTAATCTGCAGCAAGAAGCACAATATTAAAACAATATAAAACCAATAGATCAAATTTAAGTAAACAAACATTATTAAAATCTATACTCAAACCAAAGGTCTATAACTCTAGTGATAACAAGAGTATTGGAGAGAGTTTTGGTGTTTCTTATAAGTTGATGAGTAGTAATAATAGTAATAATTTTGTTGAAAGAGTAATGAGAAATATTGACGATGCTGATATGCTACAAACCAGTGGTAGCATCAATAGCACTAAGAGTATTATTAGTAGTAGTAATAGTAATATTAATCTTTGCTACTCTGTAAATGGGGCTTCATCAGGCCTCATTTTGGAGCTCCCTTCAAGCTAATAAATGTTGTCATTGGACACCACACCCATATATTATGATTATTCTTTCAAGCTTCAGTCTGAGGGGGAGACCAGTAATTTTGGGCATTCTAGTTCAGGCCTTCTAGATGCACTGTTGCAGCAGGACTCTCACAATAATATTGAGATGAATTATACACAAGTAGTTGTAGGGGAAACTGAAATAGAGTTAGATGATGCATCTGGTGACTATATAATCACCAATTCCATGCCCCCAATGGATATGCCAGCTAACATGGTTCTCAGCTCACATGAGATGGTTCGAGGTATGTAATAGTTGACAGGTTTCAAGTTCATTAGTTTGTAATATTATCAAACTAGCCCGACAACATTAAGGAGCACACACATTAATTAAAAATTTAAACCCTACAATTCAATAAACTCTCTTCCTCAAAGGCAATAAAGATACTCAACAATAATTTGTCAAATGGAACAAGCTCCAGGAGGTTTTAAATCTTTCAGGCTTTCACCAAAAAAAAAGATAAACTACCACACTCATTGGCTGCTAAAATAGCCCAACATACAAGGCCAGGTCTGTGAGAGAAAATGTACATTCAGTAAAGGTAGGACCTTTACCTGATTGTCTATTTCTTTTCTTTTCTTCCCATGCTACATAATACACAATTCATTGGACTTTGTAGTTTTTGGAATTTTTAGGGGTTGCTCTGTGTTTTCTGGTATCAAAAAGTTTCCTTGTTGGGTAGGTCAAAGGACCGCATAGTCCATTTATGTTTTTGAGTACACTTTGTCCCTTGTTTTCACTTCAAACTGACATGGTAGTACCATCATACATACTCATGCACACACACATAGTAATTTGAGTCAAATATACACTCCATAAGTATCAATCAAGTGAGAACCAATTACAAAAATAAAGATGTCTATCATGCACTGCTAATTATTATGTTTGTTATATGAGCACCTTGGGAAACATGAAAGATAAATGTTTACAATCTGCTACCAGTCTTACAATCACTAGAAATGTGAGCTCTCTTGTGCCAAATCTCATAGCTGAATGAAGTTAGCAACCAATTAGCTTAATAATTTTACATTGATAGTAAAGAGGATAACCTCTAACCCACTAAATGTCAGCCACATTCTACCCAAAGATTTATCACAAAAGGCATGAGATAGCGCATGCACCACCTATTCCACAAGAAATTCATGTATTAAATAGCATTGAATCTTGTGGAAATAGTGTTCTTAACAGCTTCTAGACAACTGTCATAAGGCTTAATATCTCTAAGGGATTATATAATAAATATGTTTCCAATGTCAATGCTTCATAAGATTTGTAGCAATAATACTACCAATAGTGTATAGCCTTATTTCTTGACTGCAGTCCAATGCACAACATGCTCTTTATCACAAGACATGTTGTGTTTATTATTTTCTCAATCTCATGGAATGCAAGTAACCGTTTGGGCTATTAACCTATTTGTAATTGTTAAGTGTGTTATTATGGTTTCTGTTCAATTGTGGCTAGGATTTTATTCCATTATCACTGGCTATTGTTTTGTATCTCTTAGCACAAAATGACATCACAAATTATTTTATTCTGAGCTATTTTTTATAAATCTAATGGTTGTTTTACTATCTAAATTTTTTTCTGAAGTACATCTCATCTCTTGTAGGTAGCCATTCTATATTAGTATAAAATGCTTTTCTTTCCAAGAAGAAAGAAAGATTAATTTGTTAGCAATCCCATATTCAATTCTTAATCTTGTACAAACATATTGACCATATTCTTGATGCAAGTAAATTGTTAAAAAAGAGACTTGGAATTGTCACTATAAGATTAACATGGTTTTCATACCTAAACTATAAACACTCTCTCTCTTGATTTTTGAAACCAAATTATGGGAGAAAATCCTTGTATATTGTTGCAAATAAAATAGCTCTAAGAATTGTTCAAAGTGAAAGGTAAGAATTGAAGCTTACTGCTAGTCTTAAACTTCTTTTGTTTAGTTATCAGGAGACAATTGATAATAATGCACAGAACTTATGGGAAGCTACTGATAATTCTGCTCTATACTCTGTATGTTCCTAAAAATGCATGTATTAATCTTGTTATGTTTACCAACACTATATACCAGAGATGCATATAAGTATCTATTCAAATACTACCAACCATGTATTTCCCTTGAGAGAAGAGTATGCCACATACATAATGCATCTCTCTTTGAATATTGCTAAAAAACACACTCGTGATTGACAAAGTCTAGAAAAAAGAAAAAAGACAGGAGGCGTGGATAACTCAGTATAATGCAGAAATACAAATAGAGCCAAGGATTATCCAAAGCCCTAGAAACCCCATGCCAAATTTGGATGTTCAAAATGGAAACATTAAGACAAGCTTGGACTCTGTGTATCTCATCACCCTATATTTAGAAAACATGATGAGTTTACAGACCAAATTCATCAACATGCATACAAAGAACTTTTGGCCCTGCCAAACTCATCAAGTATTGACAAAACAAAGAATAGACTTCTTGGAATGGAAAATAAATCATCTCATATGTTATTAGTGTGATCCATCTTCTCCAACACGTGTTTGTAAGCATATGTACCTCTTTGTAAATTACTTGACATTTACAAAAATAGAGTTGGTTGCAAGCTACAATAGTGTAGGAAGTGCATTTAGATGTCTAGTAGTAAAACTATAAGCTATGACATTACACAAGTCCTCTATGAGGTGTAGATCTTAGCGCAGTCATTTAAGCATGCACTCAAATAAGAAAATTATACTCAAATTCTTTTGAAGCAAACTCTTTTTGACATGAGCACAATCCTAAACTATTATACCATTCAACCTGTCTAGGCATGCACTTCTGCATGAAAATTGTATTGATTTTCCTTATTTGACATGCATGCCTTACAACAAGATTTCAGTCTTTGATTCCACACCTAATCAAACATCCACCTCAACAAACTCTACACTTTTTCTATTTATCCCTTCCAAGATATATATGCCATTACACAGCAAATAAAGTTTTGAAGTTCTCCATGATCAGTTATTTCTACTCCTACCTTAAGCAATCCTCTAATGTTGTATGTGACTTGCCACATATAAACCTAAGCCTATGGAAAAGCCATTTTAGAGGTGTGCATCATCTAACTAATTTGAAACTCTTAAAAATAAAATCCTTTTTTAGGCACGCCCCTATCAACACAATCTTACAAATCAAATTTGAAAACCTCTGATCTGCACTCTGTTCCTTTTGGTATGCACTAATACTCTGTGACAACAATTTTCAAGAATTATGCTCGCCCCTTCATTAGGTGCACAATTGCATGCAGTTGTACAATCTATCTTAATGAATCTCTCCATCAATTTCTCATTTATTAATCTCTATTATTTTCTATGGTAGACTTGCTCAAAGGTCATCACTGTTGATTTACAAAGACACAAAGGGGAACAATAAAACATGACAGTATTAAGGGA